>JAUELO010378815.1:0-14508 GCA_032357855.1 Amphibolips quercusostensackenii | reverse complement strand
TGTTTGGACGCGCTTAACTGGTTTAAAAATTTTGCCTGTTCGGTTTGTGCTTCTAGACACGCTGACTTTTTTTTTGTTGCAAAGTTTTTATAAGTTTATTTGTAACAAAACTTCGGTACAAATAGCCTCTTTTCCAGCTCTCCATTTCTGCTCCTCGACAGGCTGAGTTCTTTCCTTGTCACGAAGTTTTTATAAGTTTATTCGTACCGAAAATTCGGTACAAATCAAGTTTTTTCCAGCTCTGCTTTTGTGATTCTCGACAAGCTGAGTTTCTTTTTGTCATGAACTTTTTATAAGTTTATTCGTACCGAAATTCCAGTACAAATATCCTCTTTTCCAGCTCTCCATTGGGGCTTTTCGGCAAGCTTAGTTCTTTTTTTGTCATGAAGTTTTTATAAATTCATTCATACCAAAATTTTGGTACAAATAGAGTCTTTTACAGCTCTCAAATAGCCTCTATTCGAGCTCTCAATTTCTCCTTCTCGAACTGCGTTCTTTTTTTGTCGGCTATTTGTACCGAAATTTCGGTATATGTAGCCACGTACATAAAATAAACAGTAAAATGTAATAATATATATTGGAGCTGATTTCTCTGTCCGTTGTTCTGGCTGCAAGATGCACGGCTCTTTAATAACTGGGAGATAAGAATCACTTTTTGAATTTCACAAATTTTCTCCGTGAAAAAATACTCTTACTGTACATCACTTTATTACCATTTGTTATTTTTTTTAGCCCAGCCCTAATGTATGTTGAATTTCAACTGAGTCGATAATTAATAAACTTTATCTTAACATTAGTTGATTGGCCAATTAATAATGCAATTAAATGTATCTAATGCTAATACACAACATGCACTTTGCGTAACTTAAGCAACTTTGCTAAATCAACGCGAAATGGAGCTGTCACGTATTCAATAAACATCACGTAACTTTAGTTTTGAAGATATGTTTACCCGTCGCGTAACTTTAGCGCTAGCCTAACTTTAATTAGTTATGAACGATAATCGAAACTCAAGTAGAGAAAAAACACACGGACTTTTAGGTCCTATATTTGACAGTTACGAATATAAAACTTGGTCCATTTAATTCTAAAATTCCATCTGTCGAAAATTGCATAGTTTCCAATCAAACAGTTTGCTCAGGGCATCGGGGTTGAGAATCCACTCTCATTCATCTCATGGCGGTCAATGTCGGTGGTGCAGAACTCTGCACACTGGCTGACTCGCGGATATGCTTGTTGATATAAAACCGATATATATATATATATATATATATATATATATATATATAACTCCCAAAATCACTAATAGATTACGCCCATTCAATCTAAATTCAAATAAGAAATAATTAACTAGTAGCCGTCACCTGGTCGAGCACAGAATCAATCTACAAAATGCCGTACGACAGGGGCTTTAAAAGGGAATGCCTGTTGCCATGAATAAACCCCTCGAGTTGTTTTCAATCTGTCTACTAGACACTCTTAGAGCCGGCTTTGCGGGCTGCAAAACAACACCACCTACAACACCATTTCACTACAGGAAAGTCACGCACAATATGACAGCTGTCATAACACGACATACACATTACTACAGAGTAACAAATGGGTAGTCGTTTGTTCTCCCCGTTTGGTCTCCCCGATGTTTTAGGTTGGTGGGGAAGGTTCGCAATTTGGTAAATTAGTTATATTGCGTTATTGAAAGATTTCAAAAATAGTGTTGACAAGTGTGTAGATTGTAGTAATCAGTCGAGAGCAAGCTGACAGATGAAGCGATCCAAGATTGCGTCGACCTTGTCCGACCTTTAGTGGTGCAGATGGGGCGCCATGATGGAACATTCCCACTACCTCGAATAGATAACTATCGTGGCAAAATGTAATTCGATATCCGCTTGTTTGGTAAAAAATCGTCTTCAGCGAAATAATATAAATAATAATGTAACGTTGAAAATGAAAGATTTATTGGACACAGCTGACTAAAAAATGTTGAACATAGTTTAGTCGAGAAATGTTTTGGAAAATAGGATAATCGAAATATAAACTTTAGCATGAAAATCGACCGAAGATAGTGAACCCGAGAATGTGATTTTGAAGTGAAAGATCGATAGGTAATTTTGCCAATAACTCAAAATAGTAGACGGAACTTTTAAGTTGAGTCAAAGTTTAATTGGTCGTCAGGGACTGATCATGTGGATCTGGGTTTCGCGTTGCGATCTACCGTAGTCTGAGGCGGACAAATTAAACTGTCGACATAAGGTACTGCTTATTTGAGCCGTGTGTGCCAGTGCAAAATCCATTGCTTATAACTTCTCTCTGGTGAATTATCATGCTGGTATGCAAAGCGTAAAGGCCATTAAAAAATGGTTGATTATTCTTTCTTAGCTCTACCTAACCTGTCCCCTCTTATGTTGAGGTGGCAGAGCCGGTTTAATTAATTAAAGGGATCGTAAGTATTATAATATTATGATATTTCAATGTGAATTTCAAACTTATTCAGTCGTTTAGAGTCGGAATGTTTTGTAAACGACTTAGCGCCCTTTAGGCAATTCAAAGTAAGGTCATGGTTCTTGAGATCTGAAACTTAGGAATTTAGCATTGACCTATAGGTTTCAGCTAATAAGGCAAAGAATTAGGGATATTAGGTTATAATATATACCAATAATATAAGCATTGCCAGTATTGGGGGTGGCGACTTGAGTAGCAGCTGACATTTCTAATAAGTCTTTACTCTCTATTTCTCCCTGACGTGGACTTTAACACATTTAATTGTGATTGTGACTTCTAAGTGTAGCATATCATATTAATATCAAAAGATGGTCGTGAAATACAAAAACATTATGATTATGAAATAAAGGCGTACTTTTTAATCTCGCAAATCACTATTAATACACTAATTGTCATTAATATGAACAGAAAATTTACGTTTAAATGTAATCTAAATTTTTTTTTATTCGATTTAAAATAAAATGATTCCAACTTTTTTATTTCCACCCGAGTCGTATTATTGCATAAAATTTGTTAATAAATTTCATGTAAATTTCCATAAACGTCCTAATGTTTTTCTAACATGAATTTAAAATTTATGTATTTTTTCTGGTTTGATATTATCTTACACACTTTCACAGAACAATATAAATAAAAATTTTCTTTCCGATCTTTAACAGATTTTTCTATATCAAATGTCGAGAAAATAAACAAATAAAATGTAGAATAAACAGTTCTTGCAATTCAGCCTTTTAGCTTTTTGTAAATAATCAGAAGTTTTTTCGAAATCACCTACCTTTAATAAAGCAAATTTCGTTGATTATCAATGTTTGATTAATTATAATTTTTATTCAGGAATATGTGTTACAGAATTATATAACATTTTTCAGATTATTATTACGGTATTATCATTATTATTATACATAATGCGCAGCCTTACCTGACTTTATTACATGTGCTTGCATTTGCCTGGATATTTGGCCAAGAAAGAGAAAAACCATCAAAAACCATCTTCCTAAGTACAGATGGTCTTTTAAATGTCGAATTTGACCCGAGTCGAGATTCACCACACAGTTAATGCGTCGGTGAATGCAAGGGTGAATTCAAGGGTGATAACGACCGTATTATCGGTGGCAGTCCTGGCAGTCCTGGCGGTCCTGGTGGTATTGGCGGTCCACCCCGTTCATGGTATTGGCGTTCGAATTGATCCCAAAAGTCTGGACGCGCCATAGAGCCAATACAGTAGTTATCATGATAGAACGCCACGAATCTTATCTTAGCAAAGCTAATATCATAATAGTGAACATCTCCTGTCATGACTCGCTGAAAATCTGTCTCCCAATTTCCAAAATTTGTAGGCACCACCAACCGAACTTCTTGTGAAACAGGCTCTACCACGACCGTATAGTCTACGATCGCATAAGTTATAAACCACTGTGAATCGGTAGGATCGAGAAAATATGGATCCCCTTAAAAAAAATATAGATTTGCAATTTAAAAAAAAAAAAAAAAGAATATATATCAAAGGTTTTAACAAAGTTTTCAATAAAAATTACTAAAGCTTTTAAGGTAATCACTTAAACTAAACCAGTGACATTGTCACTAGTTGAATTAATATTTTGAATTATCACTGGTGAATCAATTATTTTCCGACTTTGACTAAGTGAACTCTTTGCATTTCTCAAGTGAAAACGAACTTTATTGCTTACTAGTTTTTGCGTTAGAAATATTTTGGGCCTGGCTGCAATAAGCAGGAAATATAATATGTTTGGCTTGAAGGCTACAGGGTCTTAGCTATTTGAGTTTAACTTTTAAGTGACCCGAAACGTTGACGTAATAACAAGCCTTCCAAAAGACAGGCGCAAAATACTTTATTGCAGCTCAACCCTTATTTATTGTTGCAAGAGTGCAGCGCGGTTTTTGAAAAATAATTTTGCAAAGGTCAGAACAAAAGTGGTAAATAAAAAGTGTTATACCTAACCAGCTGATGGACATCATCGCGTACGACCAGATGACTATTGGTACTGAGTAACCAGTAAATCTCACTAATTAAACCAGTGACAAAATCACACTGAGTAAACGAGTGTAATGTTAATGATTAACAGTGACACAATTTGGTCTGTTTTAACTAGCGAGATTTTACTATGCATCACTAAGATTTTACTGGTTCATCTGCATTGAGTTGGTGCAAACTCAGCTCCCAAAATTCTTCTTTTTGGTTCTAGGTACACTAAACACTTATGCTATATTAATTTACCTGGTGCGTTATGGTTTTCTGTAGGTGGAGCCTTAGCTCCCAAAACTACGGGTGTACCATCTGCCTCTTGTTTTAGATATACCACGCATTTTATGTAAGGACTGTATTCATAACTATAAACAGCCTTGACATAATAGTTTTGATGAGACGCGTAAGTCATATTTGGAACACCCTCAAAACGTCCTTCGCTACGATCAAGATTACATTTACGCGTCTCGTATTCTGTTGTGCTACCAATTTTTATTTTTGCTCTTGCCCAAATTGTCCTGCCCTCATAGAACATCCTTACTTTTACGAGATCGCTCTCACTTCTACGAGGAATATAGGGAAGGAATCGATGTGGCTGGGTAGGACCTCCGGGAGCTCCTTCTCCGGAAGGTTCCGGTGAAGCTTTTAATTCTGCAAAAAAATTAAAGATTATTGTGATTCAAAAAGTATAATAGGACAAGAATCTATTTAAAACAGGGAATTTGTACGCTTAAAGTCACAGAATCTCTCGTGGACAAAATAATTATAATGTTTTTAGAGAAAATTAGGTGAAGATTTATTTCCAGATTCTGATACCATTTATCAAAATTTTTTTAATCAAAGGGTTAATTTAAAAAGGTGTAAAAGTAGCAGAATAGATATAAACTTTTGAAAATTGTAAGATTTAAATAGAAAAATTAATTTGTAATATTTTCCAAAATTACAAAATTTTTTAAAGATTAATTAATTTTTTACTATACAAAAAATTACCTATAGATTTTCTCAAATGTTCTAAATTTACATAAAAATTAAATAGTGTTTGCAAAATACCTCGATTTTTAAATTTGTTGAAATTTTCAAATGCTTAGAAATTGTCTATATCTTCAAAATTTTTATGATTTTAAAATTGATAAAAAAAATTTTAATACATAAGAAATAGTCCATAAATTTTATAAATTCCCAAAATTTAAAATTAAAATTACACTCAATTTTCTAAAAATCCTAGATTTTGAAATTTAAAAAATTTTTAACATTTTTTTAATTTGGTAAAATTCTAAGAAATTTTGAAAAGTTTTTTTGAATTTTTTGTAAATTCACTATGTATTTATAAATGTGTTCTAAATTCATATTTAACCGAAAGTGAAGTTTCCCAAATTCTGAAAAATCATATTAAATTTTAAAACTTAGAAAATTTAAAAATGTTGAGAATTTCAAAACTTTCAGATTTTTCATAGCATTAAAAAATTTTTTAAATAAAAACTGTATCAAAAAAGTCTTAATTATAAATCAAAATAAAGTATCAAAATCACGCATCTTTAAGAGATTCAAATATTGTATTCTTAAAAGTAAATAATATTTATCAAAAAATAATTGTTCAAGTCAGAGAATTTTATTATTCGGAAAATTTTTAGTTTGCATATTTTATAATTTGGTAATTTTCAGTCAGGAAATTCAATATTTAAGAATTTTTAAGTTCCAAAATATTATAAATTGTTAGAATTTTCATTATTTAAAAAATTTTACAGCACTAGGAGATCGTTATTCAGGAATCTCATAATTCATGGATATTAATATCGCGGAATTTTTCAATTCGTGAATGTTATTTTTCAGAATTTTTCAGTCGCCCCGTTATAAAATCCTAAAAATCTTTCACATAAATTCCAGAAGTTTTTATAAAACGACACATTTTTATTAAGTTTCCAAATTTTTATAAAATTTTTAAATGTCTAAAATTTTAAAATCATTATAAAATTTCAAATTTTTTCAGAATTTTGAAATTTTTATAAAATTTCAAAGCTTTTGTGAAATTTGAAAAATTGTTAAAATGTACCATATATTTCCAAAATTTGGCTACATTTATATAAAAAATAAGCAGAGGTTACAAAAATTTCTCTATTTCTTAAATCCTTAAAATTTTAAAAATTGACAACATTTTTATAAAATTCTTATTAAATTTCAAAATTTCTGTAAAATTTGAAATTTTAATTACATTTTAAAATTTTAATGAAATTCATCAATTCGAATAAAATTTTAAGTTTTTATAAAGTTCTAAATTTTGAGAAAATTTTAAATAACAAAACCTTCATAAGGTTTTTAATTTTTAAGTTGACTGAAAAATTTAAGAAAATTAAATTCCCGTATTGAAAAACTCCCGAATGATAAAATTCAGGATTTATGAAATTTCCAAATGATAAAATTCATGATTTATAAAATTCCCGAATTCCAAAATTCCTGAATTGTAAAATTGCAGAATTGGGAAATTTCCGAATGGCAAAATTTTCGAATTGAAAAATTCACGAATAGCGAAATTCGCGAATAATAAAATTACTAAATAATGATATTTCCGAACAGCTTGTAATATCACCAAATTAGGAAATTCCCAAATGAGAGAATTCCCGACAGTTCATAAGATTACCGAATTATGAAATTTTCAAATAATAACATTCCCGACAGAAAATTGCCGAATTATAAAATATCCGAACTGGAAAATTTCCGAATGGTAAAATTCCTGAATTTATCCAATCAAATTATTTTTACGACTATATCTTTTTAATTAAAAATACAATCATGTAACGCTATTTCAAAGAATTATTTTTTTAAGTTCACAGTTTTTAAAATTATTATTTAAATTTAAAATATCAATAATTAAAAATAATATATTTCTGGGAGTTGCTTTTTTTTTGAGAAAAATAATTTTTTTAAATAACGTTTAATTATCGTATTTTTAATTAATAATATGAATTGTCGGAAATTTCGAAATTCGATAATGTCATAAACTGTTCGGAAATTTCGGAAATTTTGAAAGGTTCTGAAAGTCTTGAGTTATTAACCGATTAAACGAACTTATGTACCTGTAAGTAGAGTTTATTTGGGATTATATGAGTCGTATCGTTGTTCTAGACCATTACGTCAATATCTAAAGAAACTTATTTGCAATTTTACAGTTTCAATTTTTTGTAAAATATTTGGAACAATGTGAACAACGTAAGCTCACTAAGAAGAGTTTACTATCATCCTTGCATGCCGTATTTTCTGTGTACATTTTTAAAATTAAAGCCACGCCAATTTCTGTCTGCTCTTCGAAAAAAGGTATAATCAAACATGGTTGCGACAGAAAGATTTTCAAGATATCTAAGTGCCTCTTTTTACACCATTGACAAATGAATTTTGCTCTATTATGTTATTTTTTGTTCTGCACCCCATCCATACGATTGATACATGATATTGCTATAGTACTATAAATTCGAAGTAAAATTTGACAAGAAGTGCAGTTAGCGGCACAACTTTGAAAAGCATTGAAGGCAGCTTGTAATTCCAAAAAATTTATAGAACTTTTCTGATCGTCTACATCCCGCCAGCCGCAAGTCATTTCTCCGTTACAATACGCGCCCCATTAAAGCTAAAAAATGGTCTCGTTATATTGATTTTGTGAATAACTACCCATATCTTACACTATGACATGCTGAAACTAAAATAGTACCAATACAATGTGCAAAATCTCGGATTCGAAATTCGGTTTTTAATTGGAACTTTTGCGTTACTTTTTCAATTTTTTATTTCTTTTCTAGTGACATTTTAACTGTCGAGTTTATACTATTTAAAGAAAAACCCAAAAAGTTACATTCATGCGAAGGTGTCACGCAAGATTTTTCTAAATTAATTATAAGCCAAGAAATTCTAAATTTTGCATCGTTTTTGTGATGTTCAAAAAATAGTCTTTTTCATTATTTAATATTAAAACAATATCATCTAAATAAATAACAAATAAGAAACCTTTGCTACTTGAAAATTTAATTAGGGGCTTCATTATTTTGGTAAAACTGATAATGGTGCCGTGTAGATACCAAGAGGTAAACAATTTTAATTGATATAGTTTATTATTGAGTTTCAAACGTAAATATTTTTTATCTTCTTCTAAAACTGATATGAAATATTAAGCATCTTTTAAATCAATCGAGGCCATATAAGAATTCTTTGTTAAATGGCCCATGACAGTCTTCTGATATTCTAATTTAAAGTGGGGTGCTTATATAAAATAGTTTTGTTTCTTCAAATTCAGAATAAAACGCTTTTTAATATTTGGCTCACCTACTAAGATTTAGGATAAAATGAACTAATCTTTGCAAGGCTGACATTCTGAGTCGGTGCCTTTAGAGATAAGCTCATTTATTGCAGCAATAATTTGGGAACCTTCAGGATCTGATAATTTTTTTAGCCCTAGGTTTAAACTGATAAATAACTGGTCCTACAAGAAAAATTTAAGAACCTTTGATACATTCAAAAACTACGCTATCATCTGTGAATTTTTAAGATGTGTCAATAAACAAACCTAACTTTCCAACCAAACCACTAGCATTCAATAGCGACGTTGATTCAAGTGAGCTTTGAACTTCTGCCCATCTTAGCGACCTCTGAAGCTTCTGCATTTCTCTCAAACTCTGATTGTGGATATCTTTAGCAGCTTTTATGTGATCAGTCGGTTTTTCGCCAAAAATCTAGGATTTAGTCGGTGAATTTGAGACTACTTTTTCTACTAAATGGTTCACGTTTGGCGTAATAAACACTTGTCTTGTGATCAAGAGGTTGTAGTGGACATTAGCCATTAATCGTGTTGCATCAATTAGATATGTCAACAGTAAAGGATCAACCTCCCCTTCATCATTTAACATTTTTGTCAGGGCCAAACCATTAGCCAATATGGTTGCACTAATTTTGGTATGGGCAGTCACATAAAAAGAATCTTTAGTGCAAGAAACATTAAACAAAGTGTATCTCTTATCTGGATTTAAAGTCAGAGCTTTAAGGGATTTAAAATTTTCAGGCGGAAGACACTCTTCATTAGATCTTTAATGATATCTTTTGATACGCCCTTCATTAAGAGTTCAGAGTAATTTTGACTCAAAACCTTACGCACACTTTCTCTAGGAAGGTCCGTGTTTTATAAACCTTCGCTGATTGTTTCAAGGATGTCCATTTTGAGTTGTACGTCACCTGGTTCCCTAAATTCTCCAGATGAAATATCATGTCCAGAAGGCTGGCTTCATAAGCGACCACTATATTCTGGTGACTGGGACAAATCTCGCTTGTCTTTTGCATGACAAGTTTCTTGCCTAACATTTTTATTCGTCATGCCTCTTGGTTCGTGATCAATAAGGCCATACTTAGCCGAGCTTTTTGTGTGTCGTTTTGGAGTAGCTAGCGTGTATTGATAGGTCGATCTTCTAGGGCTTCTTTCCCGAATATTTTTTTGTGCCGGCGTATATAAAAACGGCTTCTAAAATACGAATACCTCAGTAAACGGTATCTTAAACACAGGCCCTAAGATGATCGATTTTTATTTTTCTTTAGAAGATTCTCAATGGACGCTGAACGCCTAGAAACGTGGCCACGCCGAAAACTAACCTCCTTGCGAGGTCGCGACTTGCTTTGACTGCTTTCACGATTATAGGACTCCCGATCTCTTCGAGATTTTTTTTTTGTTTGCAATCTCGATTGTAACTTCTATTTCTTTTGTTATTTATATCATATAAGAACGCTTGAAAAATATTTAAAAGGCGCGAACAGAAATACTACAAGCTGTTCAGATCTCAAAGAAAAATATAATAATGTATCGCCGCATGAGGGACAGGGCTCCGCCGTATAGGACGAAAGTCACGGGACGCCATTTTGTTTCTTTTTTTAATTTAAATATGCTTTAAAAATGGAATCAGATCTAGCACAGAGGTAATACTATGTTGTGTTCTAAAAGAACGAGACGAAGAAATATAACTCATGATTGACTTTTATAAAAATTTCTAAAAATTTTACAAAATTTTTATACCATTTTTATAAAATTTGAAAATTTCCATATTGTTAGATTTTAAAGCTTTATGAAACTTTGACATCTTCATAAAATTTCCAAATATGCACAAAATTTAAAAATTTAAAAATTTAAAAAGTTTTCCAAATTTCTAGTAACAATAAATTGACCATTAATTTACAATGATATCCTGAGTTCGCAAATAAATTCAAATACTTATATTGAAATTTGTATTATATTAGGCACACTTACGCAGAAAATTGATTAATATTTCGATTGTTAACAGTAAAATCCTATTATCGATCTTCATTTTTTTATGTTGCGAGATAGTTTTCATGGACAAGGACTGATAAATAGTTACAATATTTACCGCTTTATATACGAAACAGTTTTCCAATTACTAAACCGTAGAATAAGACGCAAAATCATTGTGGCAGAGGCAACGGGATATTGTCAAAGCCATATAAGTTAAAATAGCAAATAAGAGACCTTTTATAGACTTTACACTTTGCTTTTTCCTCATGAGCTATCAGGGCAGCGGGAAAATATTTGTCTAAAAAGTAGAGGTAGTGTAGGTAGGTAATTTGTGGTAAAGGGCGGGCAAAGGGGCGAGACGAGGGATACACAAGGAAAATTAAAAAATTACCGGGGCTACAAAAACGAGAGTACTCATACTTTCAAGAGAAGATTATTTATTTTCGAAACTTTTCTCTTATGAAAGGAGTTAATTTTTTTTTAACAGTTTTATTGAATAAAAGGGAGAAAATGTTTGTATTTAATCACAAAAAAAACGCTGATTTTAAATTTGTTGCAGCTCAAATGTTCATGGTATGAAAATAAGAATTTTCACTCACATATTTGCACCCTTCCTCATAGGTGCACATGTGAGAAAAATTCATCATTTTAAGACCAAATTTTTGCTCCTTTGGAGAGTCTTGGGCATTTGGGCTGAACTTACATCCACTTCAATACCTATCACAACAACTTCTTTGGCCTGCGCTAATTCGTCCAAACAGATATTAATAAGCAAAATAATTACAATAATATTTCCCTAATTTTCTATTTTCAATAAAAAAATGAATTTTTAAGTAATTGGTGTCATTGACAACTGAAAAATTGAAATTTTAAGCAGAAGAAACAAATGTTTAACAACGTAGTTAAACTTCTAACCAAATAGTAAAATTTTCAACCCAAAAAGAGACAAATTTTTTAGGATATAGAAATTTCAACAAAAAATAGGCTTTTTTGCCTCAAACCATGAATTTTCAATCCAAAAGGACAAATTTTTGATAAAGAAATGACGTAATTGAAAAGCTGAATTTTCAACAAAGTAGAAGGATTTTTATCGAAACAGTTGAATCCTTAACCATACATTAAAATTTCTAACATTTAAAGATGTGTTTGAAATAATTAATAAAGTATAGTAAATGAAATACTTATACTTTGTGAAAGAAAGATTACTTGTACAAAGTAAATTTTACTTAGCTGAATTAAGTAAAAGTCACAATTATTTCTAAAACTTTAAGCTGAAAAAAATTATTTGCTTCTGCCCAAAAAATTTTAATAGGCTTTAGTCAACATTGTATGAATAAAAAGTACGACCTATTTGTCGAATAAATATTTTTTTGGCCTTAACCATGCGCAAATGTAGTAAAATAGTTGATACTGCATGCACAAAAACAGAAAACGATCGCAGCGATCGTCATTTTTCTTTGTCGTGCATGCACAAAAACAGAAAACGATCGCAGCGATCATCGCTTTTTAGTCGTGTTTGCACGAAAACAGAGGACGATCGCAGCAATCGTCAATTGTCTTACAAAGATTCTTTTAAGAATAGTTGGCAAGTTTTTCCATAGTGTTGCGTGAAAGATTGGCGATAAGTTTTGAAGGATCCTTTCTAGGATAGTTGTTGACTTTTTGATTGTTCATTGCTGATACCTGTATTATTTTTTTCAACAGTCCTTTTTCTGACTTCACTAACTTCACTGACTTCGGCGAGCCTTATCTTGGACCCCTTTTAATTTTCAGCTTTGTGGCTGTAAGGACATTTGTTCAGGACGCCGAGAAGAGTAACATATCAAAAATTCAGTCAAATAACCAAAACCACTTTTCCGAGTAAGGAAAATGACCAAGTGAACTTGTAGAGCCGAAACCCATGTTATACTGACTTCGGAGGGCCTTATCTTGGGTCCCTTTGAGTTTTGGGCTTTGTGCTTGTTGAGACATTTGTTCGGAACGCCGAGACGCGTAACATATCAAAAATTGAGTCAAATAACCGAAACCACTCTTCCCAGTAAGGAAAATGACCGAGACTTGTAGAGCCGATACTTCCATTATACAGATTTCAGCAGGCCTTATCTTAGGACCCTTCGAGCTTTGGGCTTTGTGCTAACAAATTTGTAAACATTTTTTCAAGACACAATTTTTGTCAATTTGTCTTCTTTTATGTCCTGTATAGTTTAACCGCAAAACGCAACCTTTTATTTTTCATTATTTTTTGTGCGGTCAAAATTTGAATTTTTGATTTTTCGAGAAAATTCAAAAATTTGTTTTGAAAATCTTGTGGTGTTTTTAAAATGCAACGTTTTTCTCATTTTTCATTTTTAATATCGTGCGTTTTTTTGGCTTGAAATGTTTATTTTCGTTTTTTTTTTTTTGGATTTTGAAAATACTTTAACTCTTGTAACTTTTTTTTATCAGAAAAAGTCATAAGAATAAATTGTTTGTCTTTTTGGGTACTACTTATAAGCCGTACATCGGCTTTTTAATTAAAAAAAAAGTAGTCTCAAAAATTTTTTAAATGTGCTCGCTTTTTGAATTTACATCGAAAATGGCTGGCTAACAAACTTGACCTTAAATTTGAGACTTCGGATTTAGGCGGTCTCATTATAGAATGAGAATGTAAAAAAAATTTTAACGAAATAGTTGAATTATCTGCCAAATAGATAAATTTTCAACCAAAATGATAATTCCTCAACCAAAAAAGTAAATTTTTTAACATAGTACATGAATTTTCAACAAAAAGCACAAATTTTTTCCAAAAAGAAAAAAATTTAGATAAAAGAATTTCTAACAAATAAAATAAATTTTTAACAAGAATGATAAATCTTTAAGAAAGAAAATAAATTTTTAACCAAATAGTCAATTTTTCACCTGAAAGATGAATTTTCAACTGGTAAAATTAATTTACTACAAAAAAAAAGTATTATACCTTTATATTGCTCTGCATTATGACGCGATTTCTGCCTAAGACTTATCTGCTTAAGTATATTAGCGATTTAACTAGCGATTTCTTTTTCCAAAGGGCAGTTGGTCAAAAGCAAATACTTCCTAATTTTATACAAATTTTTAAATTTTATTGAAAGTTTTGAAATTAATACAACTTTTGACATCAATATAAATTTTTAAATTATATAAATATTGTGGAGTTTTATAAAAAGTTTTAAAATTTTAGAAAACTTTTCATAAATTTTAAAGATTTCAAGAATTTCAAAAAATTGTACAATCTTTTAAATCTTTTTAAAATTTGAAAATTACAAAAATTTTTACTATTTTAAATTATTATAAAATTTCAAAAATCTTCTAAAATTCCTAAAATTTTTTAGATTTTATTAATTTTGAAATTATCAAACACTTTAAAATATTTAAAAATCAAGGAACTTTGGAAATTTCATTTTTATTTTCATATCAGTTTAGTAAATTTTTGGAACTATATTGAATTAAAAGAAATGTAAAATATTGAGAATTTTCTAAACTTCCTGAATTTAAAAATTAAGTAGTTTAGAAACTTCATTTTTCACTTCAGGCTGTGCCTAGTCGTCTCGAACAATTGGAGACTTGGAAAAGCGGAGAGAATAGTTAAGCTTCTGAAAGATATATATCACTATACATCCCGAATTTAGGGATGATGAGACCCTCCGTTTATTTTATCATAACTGAAAATTTTTTTTAATTTTTCGTTAATAAGAAATTTCTTATAAACTTCAAAAAATTTTTTAGTTATGAT
>JAUELO010378520.1:0-14512 GCA_032357855.1 Amphibolips quercusostensackenii | reverse complement strand
TTGATACTATGTGGTCCTGCAGCGGAAAAGTTTTTTGTGACCCTAAGTGGTTTTTTTACCTCTTCGGCAGTGATTGATGGGCATTCTTCCTCAGATATTTTGAGGTTGTCGCAAAAATCCCATATGTGTGTGATATTGTTTGCATCTTCTTTCAGTGTCAGTGTTTTCGGGATCTTGTATACCTCCCTCCAAAAAGTCTTTTCTTAGTTAGACTATGGTTGTTTTTTGATAGGCAGCTTTATTTAGCAGTATCAAAAAAGATTAGCCAGGAAAGCCCTGGTTTTCTTGTTTTCGTAGTCTCAGAGCTTTACAATAAAAGATTATAATAATCATGCTTGTATACAAAGTCAAATTTCATCATATTACTTTTCCTAAGGAATGATCTTGAGCTTTCTAAGTGCATTTTAACTACTAAAAAACCTTCATTAACTTTATTTTTAATTTTTCCCAATATTCTTTTCCTATCAACGGTAAGGCTATGTAAGAGATATCACTAAAAATTCTCATAAAAATGTGGAATTTCTCTTTTCTTCTGAAGAAAGGAATCGGAATGAGTGAAAAGAGAAAGTTCTCCTTTTCCGCAACATTTTTCTCCTCGAAAGTCAGCAAAATGACCCAAAGTTAGAGATAAAGTGAAATTTATTTATTCCACTTCAAGCAATTACAACCTAGAGTTGCTTTCGGCTCGCTGTAAAACAGCCAGGGTGTGGACACTCAATGCTTTAGATGTTGAAACTAATATTCGACGCTGGCGCCATCAAACGAACCCGTGGGTTTTGAAATTTAGATAATAGGTGTTTGAAATTATATCTAGATGATTCCTATATAACCTAATTGAAAAACCTGAAAATTTGAAAAAACCGGTAGTGAAACGAATAGAAATACATAAATAGTTACTGGAATAATTATTCACGTACTTCTGTATGCATTTCTACTGCTTTTTTCATAAAAACGTGTTTTGACGAAAATCTAAAGATAATGGAAGTATGTCTAAAAGCATGAAAGTACGAAGGTTTCGTTCAAAAATGTCTTTTCTCCAATTAGGCTGAAAAGCAAGGAAAAGTTTTGTTGAAAAAGGAAGTTTGATTGATGAGGAAGTTACTGCTCCCTCTTTTAGTTTTTATAGCTGTGTACTGTAACGACAATCACCAGGTCGAAAATGATGACAGCAAATTGCACATCGGCTCTCAGACTCCACAGTTAAACACTTTTTTTAGGTTAGGTTGACTTTTGATGAACGAAAAAGGAGTGAGAGAGATAAAAAGACCTACAGAGCTATCTAACAAGCCCGCAAAACGCGGTCACAGTATGTGTCGTCAAGGGCGCCTATATTAGTGACCACTGCCTGCGAACCGCTAACCAGGCTCTGGCGACGCATATAGGTGACCTTACAGTATTAAAGATCTAATCCCGCTCAGAGTATACGCTAGATGGCGCAGCGTTGCTTCCCCTGCCCACACCCCGCAAACCCGTAGCCCCTTGCATTGCGTGAACCGCCATGTTTGTTGTTTTTGCCGGTAATCATCCGTTTATGCTTTGACCAATGAGCATCTCACTCAAAAATTCACGGGTTATTTCGTCAAAAATCCAATCGCAATTTATGAGAATTCTGCACTCGCATCATTAGGATTTATCACACACCAAAAACTTTGTTGTTTTTTCTTGCATTGCACGACTTCGTGCTTCGCAGACACATTCGTTAAACTTGGTGGGACTCTGTTTGAATTCGTAGGTCTAACGCTACGCATCGTTGTGACGTGCAGCATTTGGAGCTCCAGATTCGAAAAAGGCTGCCAGTTAGTCTGCATAAGAATTTATTAAAATCGTTATAATCCGTACAAATACGTTTATTTTGTTTAATTTTGAGTGAAATACCCCCAGGCTTTGACCCTTTATGAACACTTCATGACATCAGTGGAAGAAAAATTGTATGACACTTCATACGCACTTCCACGAGGAAAGAAATGGAAAATCAAATAAAAATACGTAAATAATTATTGCAATATTTATTTATGATTTTTTGCTTGTTTTTTACATCTTATTTACTTTTTCAAGTTAATTATCTGAAAGATATCTGGAGGTGATGTGAGGTTATCGATTATCTTATCCTAGGGATGTTACAGCCTGCCGCTAACTAAGGACTTTTTTTCATGCAGTTAACCCTCTCAACTCTGGCCCGTAAGGCCTCCCTACCCTAGCACCTTTTTGTAAGTGAAAGCACTGCCATGCGACCTTGAGCGATTTTGCGTACCCCTGTGCCTAATAGGCCCTACTCGTTCTCGTGCCTGCACATTGCCTATGCACAGGCTATACCTGTAAATTGCTATATATATATATATATATATATATATTTATTTATGTGTATATAACCTCACGGAATATTAATAATGTTCTGTTAGATTTCAAAGAAATCATTCACAAGAATTGAGGTATTTTGTGGGATTTCAAATATTTCCAAATATTACGAGGTATTTAACAATTATTTTTTAGAATCCTAATAATTTTAGGATATTTTTAAAACATCATACGGAGTTTTGAATTGATTTTGATGATTTAGATATATCTAAAAATATTTTCATGAAGATTAAATATTTTAGGGCATTTTTAAAGATTTCGAGAATCTACTATTTCTGATTTTTAGAAATATCAAATTTCATAAAATTTCACCGGATTTAATAATATTTTAATGCTTTTTGTGAAATTTGTTCATAAGAGGTAAGAATTGATAGTTAGGATCATATGTGACGTGCGCCGAAGAAAGGGGGCTTGCTCTGGAAAGTGAGATCGAGAAAGTGAGTATCGAGGAAACTTCAGAGTTGAAATAACTTCCAGTGAGACATTTGTTTCTTGCTATTGAAAGAAGATTTTTGGAAATTTTTTCATCAATTCATTAAAAATTGACGGAAATATCCATTATTTGAAAACACGCGAAGCCTTTTACGATTGCACCGTGAGCTTCGTAACATTCGCCTGGGTATAGATGAGACGCGGAGATGTAGCGGTGAGTGGTGGAAGGTGTTTCACGGGATCTCAATCTCTCAAGCGGACGCCCAATCTCTGGCACAGCTAACAATTCAATTATTAGCAATAATAAAGTTTGGGAAATTTTTTTGATGGTTTCATTGAAAAGAGAAACTCAAAAACTATCGAATGATGTAAAATCTTCGATTTCGATTTTTTTAGAGTAAGACCCCTTTCTCAGGCACACGTCAAATATGAACTTTCATCTAATACTACATTGCTAAGGATACAAAATAAGGGAGAGCAAGATACAAAATCTCAGGGATAATAGATTTGTACCTCCTTAATTTTTATGGGTTAGTATAAAAGTAGGAATTAGAAGATTACTTATTATAGCGTGCTTCGCTCCAGTTGATGTTGAGCCGAGTGAAGTAAAAGACGCCTTCTGAGACAATATATCTCGAGGGGCTAGTCACTGCGACAGTCACGCGATTTTTTCCTTTTTTGACAGCAAGTGGTATTCAGCATTATTGAGTGTCAATTGGTGTCATTCATAGTGGAATCCGTGAAATTTGTTTGCGGGCTAGGTCGCAATCGCTTCGATTCACTTCGAATTTTAATTTAGTTTTAAAAAAATGTGTATATATTTTATATATGCACATGTCAACCTCGATTTGAACTTTAAAAATTAATTTTGAATTAAATTGGTGACTGACCGATTGCCACAGTGACTAGTCCCTCGCTTTATATAATAGCAGGAAATATGAACAGATGGGTCGGTGCACAACATCAGGGTGCAGAAAAGGCGATACGTTATTTTGGAGATCTAAAAACAAATGGTAAGGGAGACAGATTAATTAGCTTATGCCTAGAAAAGCGCTTGTTTGTTACAAATACTTGGTTTTGGAATAAAATAATCCACATGTACACCTAGTGTAGAGGAGATAGCCACAGTATAATTGACTTAAACTAAGAGAGCTAATAAAAGAAACATAAGTCATAAAAAGTTTTGATTGCAATACTGCTCCTTACTTTTTAATCTCCTAAGTAAACTTAGGACAGGGCTGATAAATAAAGATAACAGAGAAAATTTACCCGTTTCGAGGGCACATTCTTATTGCGCGCATCTCGCTTCGCTCGCAAGTTTGAGCGCGCCTAGGGCGCGCGGCTGTTGTATCTCGCGCTTCGCGCTCGTTTACTTTTTGCCTGGCGCTACAAACGATACAAACGCAAATCAAAATCGAAAAATTACAGAAACCTGAAGTGCAAATATATTTTTGAAAAAAGATAAACGGCGTTTAAAGGAAGAATGTTTGGTAATGCGTGATAGAATAATGAAATCAAAGCAGCAAGTCAGGAATTTTTATTACAGAGTCAAAGAGAGAAAAGTCAAAAAGAAGTATTGTTTTATAAATTAGCGTTATAAGTATGAAACGAAGTAGGAATACAGAATTAGTAAGCATTGGAAATAGCAAGGGTGAAATGCTATATGACACAGACGGGATACTAGACGCTGCAAGAAACTCTTTTGAGGTTTTTTGGGAAATGAAGCTATAGGACAAAACAACTACGGCACAGAAAAAGATGAGATAGAAAACCCGGTTGAGACAGACTGAGTCTCTGAGGTTAAGTTTATATTTAAGAATTTAAAAGACTTTAAGGCTGCTGGTGTAGATAAAATCGACTACTTACAAATTGATTATGGAATTCAGTAACAAGACCAGTGGGAGGCGACCCCCGAAACTGTTTTTATATGGAATTTATAGGGTAATAAGAAAGAAAAAACATAAATAAGTAATTCTTTGGACTACCTTCGCCCTCCGGAAGTTTGGACTCGCAAGATATTTCTGGACAGCCTTCCCCTTAAAAAGTGATACACTTTAATAATTCTAGTTGGATTTTTAAAAATTTAATTATGAATTATCATAACTGTATTTTTTCTTTCGTTCTTTTAGTGAAACTTCTTTTAGGGCCGGGTGAATTAAAAAAAAAAACGTACAAAACGTTCGCGTACAGAGTACAGGGTACGTGTACGACAATCTCCCTTTTCGTTTTGTGCGGTTATTCACAGTTACTGTCGTGATTTAAAAGAACACGGTTAACTGTAATTTGAATAAGTCATCTAAACGCAGTTAATGGTAGGCGGCACAAGGGACTTTTTCGAAATTCAGTCAATGGTGTTCTTCAAAATCACAGCTCAGTTGCTCTTCTTTTATCAGTTGGCTTTTTTTCGATACGCCCACTACACTGCGTTAGGCATGTATATGCTCTAACCCTTTCAAAGTTTCTTCAAGAAACAACTCGTCGTAAAACGAACAAAAATTGTTAGAACTGTTTTAAAATTTCATGCACAGACTGAAAAAATCAGATTACTGATCTGTCTTAATTTACAATTCATCTACTTTCTCCTACCCTTTTCCAATTTTCCATTTCTTTTAATTTCTAATTTTTCCCCTCTCTCTTTTTCTTTATCTTCCCTCTCCTCTTTTCTTTTTTTCTTTTCATTAATAAATAGGACAATAAGTAAGATGAAAGAAAAAGAAGAAAGGGGGAAGGAAAAAGGAAAGCAGAAAGGGAAATGGGTAAATGAGAAACCAGAAAGGGTTAGGGGAAACCAGAAAGGTAAAAGAGAAAAAAGGAAACAAGAAAGAGGTCAGGGTAAAGGAAAACCAGAAAGGGGACTGGGAAAAAGAAAACGAGGAAGGACAAAGGGAAAATGAGAAACCATAAAGGGAAAAGGGAAATTAGAAAAAAGAAAGTGGAAAAAGGAAAACAGAAATAATAAGGGGAAACCAGAAATGGAAAATTGGACATGGGAAACCATAAAGGGGAGAGGAAAATGAGGAAAAAAGAATAGGGAAGAAATAGAGGAATATCACCGATCTGTTTCTCTCTATTCATGGAATTCAAGAAATCATACAATTTAAAAAGCACATGGAATATGAGGAATTCGTGAAATTCGTGGAATTCACATTATTTTGTAGAATTAACGGAATTCATGGATTTTGAGTAATTTATGGAATTTTGGGAATTCAACGAATTCATGAGATTTATGAAATTCAAGGAATTTGAGGTATTTCAGAAATTCCTTAAAATCATGGAATTCCATAAATTGGCTAAATTCAATTACTTCATTTAATTCCTTAACCTAACAGTAAATTTTTACTCAAACATTCTTTCAAAGTTTCAATTGTCCGTGCGTCGTCAGACACAAATATTTACATACAATTATTTTACATGGAAATAAAGTGCAAAAAAACACCATGAAATGGATTATTACTTCAATAATTTTAATTTGTAACACGGCTTTGCATGGGTGCCCTATCACAATGCAGATTGAATAAATGTGCAGTTGTGATAATTTGCATACACGCATATGTATGCTGAAACAATTCCACAAATATTTCACAAAGTTGACAAAACTTAACAAATATTCACACAATAAAAACCGAAACCAAACAGTGAAATGGAGAGATGAAAAAAAATTATGATTCTAACAAATGATCGGCTATATGTTTGACCAAGTGTTGAATCAGAGCTAAAATTACAAGAAAATATATTGCAAGGGAAAAATTCGCTCACTATCCTCTCCTATCTTTTTTGACCTCTTTGACAATATAGTTTTAATCCTATCCTTTTAAATTCCCAATCTGATATCCTTCGCCTACTGCCGTCTATCCTTTTCTTTGCCTATGTCAATAGATTCGTACCTGTCTCTAAAATCGAATTAGTAAAATTTCACTGATTTGAATTGATCCTTTTCAATATTGTTTCCTCTGTCTCAGATATCACTTTTCTTGTGCCTATCTACGTCTATTATTTTCTATCTCCTTGTCATTTCCGTCTTTTTGTCTATTTCTTTAAATTTCCTGTTCTTCTATGCGATGATGCGTCTATTTATCGTCTCTTAGGTTGGTCCGTTTACAGAAATTTTATGTTGGAAATCGTTTCATTGCGATACTGCATCGAATGTCCAAAAATAAAAAGTCTTTCAGGATTGAATCAAATCTATTATTACTTTCCCATTGCCCCATACATTTTAAGTTTCACATCAGTTTAACTTTAGAGAATTTCTCTTTGTTTCCTAAGATAATACTGCTGTGTTAAGGTAACACAGTAAAGCAAAAAGAAGTTCTTGTTGACAAAAACGTGCAGAACGTGTTGCGCGTCAGACTATTTGAAAAAGTAGTAGTAGACTGAGTGTTTTAAGAAAAATATTACTATTCTTTTAAATAAACTAACGAATAATATGCTCCGAGCTCTCGCGCATCACGCTAAAAAATGTATATTTTGTAAAATAATAGTACCAAATTGAGCGTATTCACTGAAAGATTAACAAATTCTAAATATGTTAATGAATGTTGTTTTAATAATTCATAAGTCTTAGATTTTTGGAAAGCATCATAAAAAAAAGTAATCGGGAAGATATTCTTAGGTAATTTCGTGAAATATGGAGATTATTAGTAGAAAATATCCAAGATCTAAATTTGTTTATAAAAGTCATCAAGTATCGAATCAGACACTACCTAAAATTGCTACTTTTAATTTAGGCAGTGCTGTACAATTAAAAATTATGAAATTATGATCATTTCAATAAATAGAGCTTCTATTAACTAAATTTATATTTGTTGTAGAATGATGAAACCGGTAGACATACCTTTCACGAACCACCTGTAAGTTTTACTTAACGCAAAACAATTATATAAAACTCATATAATTATTACGTATATATATTGCAGGGAGAAAAATGAATGTTTAAACACAATATCTAGAAGTTTAGGGTTAACGTATTCTACGTTAACCTATAAGATAGCAATCTTGATGTTTAAAGTTACTATTGGTTGATATTAAAAAGTAATATATTACTCTGTAACATTTAAAATGTTTAACCGAAATATCTAAAATAACACGTGATGATTATGTCAAATAACGGCTGTAAATAATTAAGGACTTTGCTTATTTCTAATTATTCAAAGAACTTATGAATAAATTATTCGTAAATTTTTAATTAAACTGGAATTTACCTGAAATGTACTCTTTATCTGTTTTTATGAAGGATATGAAATATCGATCAAATGCTACATTAGGTCCTTCAACATTAACGTATTTTTGTGCCTAAAATCTCAAACAGGTAATAGATGTTTGGCAAGAATATCGGCAAGTTAGACGGTACAATCTTACCTTTTGAACATCTACATTTAAACGTCCATTTTTGTCCGTGTGCAAGGAAACTTTATTTGCTTCAAATGTAGGATACTAACAACTTTTCTGTTTTCTTAAACAGGACCGTCTTATACTACCAGCAGTGAGTTTCACTTTACTTAAAACAGTTATTTCAAATTGCTATATGAAGTCGTCCGTTTAAAAAGGACCCTTATGGCCGTTTCTAGTTCAGAAGATATTTGCGTTTTTCTAGGTTAAGGTAAAAATTATTAGTTTTGGGTTTGAGTGAAGATGATATGAGACCTACAGTAAATTAATTAGAATTGTGTTCCCATCCAAATATAACATATTTTTCTCAAAAACTGTTTTTTGAAATTCCAACTTCCAAAATGTCTCAATGACTAGTTTTACAACTTAGAAGATTCATTTTATACCTGGGACCCCGAAAAGTTATTCACCTTAATGCGCCTATATGTAATAACGTAACAGCAATAAAAGACCTTTTTATGCGGACGCCTGAATATATTATACATCTATGTATTTTAATTAAATTTCCTATCATGTGGAATTTGTCCAACATTGCAAATTATCAAACTGTAAGAGTTAAGAAGTACTTTCGCTAACTAAAATTTAATTTTTTGTAGAGAGATACACCCTTTGGAAATATCCACCCAAAACAACCTGTAAGTTTCACTTTAATCAATGGAGCTATTTTTGAAATTTATATAATTATTATATATAATACAGGATGTCATTATTCGCTTCATATTTAGGATACTGAATTTTTTTTTTGTTTTTCCTGAACAGTTACCTGGTTTACCATCATATGCTGTGAGTTTCTCTTTTGTTAGAACAGTCATTTTAAATTCCAATATATATTATTTATCTACATATTTCAATTAAATTTTTTATTATATGCAATTTGTACAAAATTGCAAATTATTATCAAACTGTAAGAGGTTTAATAACTAGTACTTTTGCTAAGCAAAATTATATTTTTTGTAGCGAAGACTGTATGAGTGTGTCCAGGGATGTGGAAACCCTGTAAGTAAGCAAAATTTTACGCAGTCTTTTTGAAATAGAGAACATATTAGTTTTCATGAAAGGCTAAACTATAAAAAATTTTAATTTTCAGTTGTTAGCAAGAACCGCTGACGTTTGCATATCTTCTGGTTTTAATAGTGGAACTCTGAAGTTCGGGCAATTCCAGTGCTTAAAGAAGTGTGGACTAAGCAGTAATGTAGCAAAATATTTTATTATTTTTTGCGAATTAATTGTTGGAATATCCTGAAATGACACCTTTAGAAATAATTTTGTTTTAAACAATAAGAATTGAAATGTATTAACCTCAGAAGCTTTTAAAACGAAATTGTTTTCCTTCTTTAAAATATTCAATACGAAATAATTTAATTTGGATTTGTTCACATATTAAATATGATATACAATTTTTCAAAAAGAATTACGGTTTTAATACGATGTGACTATTTGAACTATAATAAAGATTAATAATTATTTCAGATATCATCCAAGTACATTATGGACTCTGTACACGTTTACATCTTTTTACGCCTAACCCTGGATATCGATCACTAGAGGTGAGTTTTACCTTCTTCAGTACAGTTATGAAAAATTCATATATTATATACAATACAAGATGCCTTTATTCTTTACTTTGAAATATTAAATATTTTTATTTCTCCAACTAGTAGCAGTAACATTATTATAAGAGAAACATTATTCAAATTATCTTGCTTACTATAGAATTACTCGCTTATTAAAAGTGCTAGTTCTAACTTTGTCAAGAAATAACCGTTTAATATTGCATTCATATCAATTACATTCAATTTTTATACATTTGTAAATTATGACACTATAATAGCTTTGATAAATAGTACTTCCGCTACTGATTACTACATTTTTTTGTAGGAACATTCCCTTATTCTGTGTGGCCGAAAATGTTCAGTAAGTCAAACAAACTTTACACGGTCTTTTTTTATTGGAAATGATTCGCTTCACGCAAAATTGTAAACTACTTAACTATATATAAACTATATATAGATACATTTTTAGCATGCTGGAACGAAAAGACTTTGCATAACTGATGGCTTTGAAGAGAGGACTATGACTTTAGAGCACCACACATGCTTGAAACAATGTGGAATGGGTGAGTTGAGTATGAAGACATTTTCTTATCATTTAAAAATTCATTTTTTGAATATCATAAAATAATTTTTATTTCAGTAGCTTGCTTTTAAATGCTTTCAATTTAAAATATTATAATCTCAAATACTTCAAACATGATAAAGTTTTACTTTGAAGCCTTCAGTGAAAAATTGTTAAATTTGAAAAATTGATAAGTATCCATTTTAAACATAATGCAAATCATTTGTCAAGAAGTATCGTAATCGTAATGCGATATGATTATTTACATTGAAATAACTATTTATTATAATCATTTAAGCTCCCGTAGTACTACACGTTGGAAATTGTCCTCAGGGAATTGCTCGGATGCACCATTGAGTATAAAATCTCTTGTTAAAACAACATGCAATTCATGTAATTCCTGAAATAAAATACTTCAGTTTGACAATCTCAAATGTTTCATTATTTTCTATGCTTGCATTTCAGATTAAGATTACTACTAACAAAATTATAAATTGGCTTTATTTCAGACCTACAGGTCTAGGAAAATGTGTATATATCACAAACTGAAAACATAAACGTGAATAAACATCTTTTTTTTTACATGAACTCCAATCTTGAAATAACAATGAAAATGTATGTTACAAGGATTAACGCTCTACAGTTCTCTCTATGCAATGATACTTTCACATATTTTTTTTAATGCTTTAAATGATTTAAAAAATAAAAGCTATTAAACTCTTTTTTTAAATTCGAGTTTAAAATTAAATTTACAGTTTTTTTATGAAAGTGTACTTCTCTGTGAGTTCCTTTGTTTTTTCGACAAGACGTAAAAGATAATGCCATTCGTTATTAACGGTGGATTGGCCATTCTAGTACAGAAGTCGTAAAAAACTTAAAATCACTTGAAGAAAACGGCAAGTAAATGTTTTTGTGTACGTAAAACAATTTCTCAAAGACAAGAAAAAGGAATAAGTACGCTGGTCATCCGTTCAAAACGAAAACTCAGACTTTTATTTTGAATAAATAAGAGTGTCTAAATCCATACAATTAACTGACGTTTCGACACGGCTTTCTGTCTTTGTCTTGTTTGAATTTAACTAAAATCAGAAAAACACGTCAAATTTATTTTAGTCTTAAGTGCAAAATATATATATTTTTAATTTTTCCCTGTGAATTAAACAATTTCAGGCACAAATTTGATAATATGTAAGGGGGGCTTACCCCCTACATTTTTTTTTTTTTTAGAAAATCACGGTATCCATCTTTCATCATAAGAAAACTTTTTCAGTAGGTCTGATCGAAATCAATTTGCTTTTTATACCCAAAACCGTACAATCGACATTAAGGACTCCTATTTTTGAAGGGCGGCTTCACCTCCTTAGAGTGTTTTTTCCGCAGATAAAAGAGAACGTGTCGCTTAGTTTTTCAAGTACTACAACATATGTCAGGAAGGATAGATTCGGCGAGGGACACCTAGAGTACTTTACTTGTAAGTAATTAATACTTGAAAACCTTCTGGTACATTGGTTTAGCTATTGGCTGGTGGAAGGAAGTTGCCTTCCAGTTCGCTTGAAAAAACAACTGCCACGAATTTTCCCCTTCCATTGGTCCTTTCGAGCTCCTTTCCCCTCATGCGGTACAGAAATTGCTGGATGACAAAAGATGTTGCCTTCAGGTCCCAGAGGAAAGTGATCTGTTTTAGATTCGTGGAGTAGGCGAGTCCCCTTCGTGCAGCCCCGCTCAAGTGACTAGTGTAAACTATTTATTTTGAGGTGAATTCTTACGCATCTTCGTAAAAATCGCCGTAATGGAACGTTACAGCCATTCGTGGGCGGCCAATTTCGACCAAGTAGTCTTGATGAGGAAATGGTATTTTCCCGCAGTTTCTTCTTCTCCACTTCGTCTTTCCGGTAAATTCTGATTTCGGTGAGCACCTTTCGGGTTAAGGGTACGTGCCTTTCCGGGGTATGTTCGTCGGGGTAGAAAAATATGCCCCGCTCGAGAGTCAGGTTGATTACCAAGAATCTATCCTGATCCGATCGCATGGCTCGATGGGTAACTCGAGCCTTTCTTGGGCTGATCGACCCTGGTGGTAAGAAATCAAGTCGTCCGAGTGGAGATTCGGTGTCTCCAGGCATCGCAAACAGCGGAGAATTTACCCCAAGCGCTAAAGGGGAGAAAAGTCTGCCTTTTCCAGAATCTAAGCCTCAAGGCAGTGAAGGAGTGAGAAGTTCGCCTATTCCAGAATGCAAGCCCCCAGGCGACAAAAAATGCGAAGTTCTAGTTTTCTAGAATTCAAGCCACCCGGCGATGAATGTACGAGCAGTCCCATGTTTCTGGAGAAGTTGCCGCTTCCAAAAAAGTTGTTCTTAGAAATTAAAGGAGTGAAAGTTTGCCTTTTCCAAAAGACGAAAGATTGACATGTTCGCCGTTTCCAAAAGGTAAGCAGATAAAGCATCTGCCTCCTAGCAGCAAACGTTCGAGTGGTTCTTTGTCTTCCTTCTAGAGCTCAACCTCACAGCTTCGTTGGATGGCATGGGCCTTTTTTTTACCGTGAATCAAGCCCCATCCGTAATTTCCTTGATTGGCTATAATAGGGTGCTAGCTCTTTCTAGATTTTTTCTGAGGTAAGTTGTACTCTGCGAAGAACTTCAATCAAGTACCGAAGAGCTTGATCTTATTGCGATCAAAATGGTGTGTGGAGACATCCAAGAAGCTTTGGTGAAAGTTAAGGAGCACGACATCAACGGGTATCACAAATTAACTCCGTCTAGGCTTCGATCAAGTACCAAAGTACTTGATCGTAATGCGTTCGAGTAATGAGTGAATCCTCAGGCAAAGAGCGGAGAGTTTGGTAGGCGATTGGCAGTCTTGGAAAAAGAGAGAGTAAGAGAAAGAGCAGTGCGATTAATTGAACAAAACAGCTATCAATTTTGTACCTTGAAATTTCGTTAAAAGATCTAAAACATTGACGACAATGTTAATAGAAAAAAACAATTCTCGAACTTCTAGCCCTCGCGGTCGTAGTGGAAGAAGAGCTCGAACGGGAATAAAGGGGAATGACAAGGTGAACAGAGGCAAGGTAAATAGAGGCGACTGTAGTAGAATTTTAAATAATTATTCAAAGTTGACAAAAATTTGTACAAATATTAACAATAAGTATATAATACAATAATTGTAGTGATTGGCATTGTCAACCCCAATTATTCGTACCTCTGTCACCAGTGATTGATGCTTCACTCACATAATCTCCTAAGAGTTATGGGATTTCATCAAAACATTGCTTAATAACGAATTGTGCATCTAAAAATATTTAATGATTTTTCCATTAGTAACTCCAAATTTATTGTTTCATAAATTTTGTTTTTGGACAAGCCAATATCTTTGTCAGCAGCTTTAAAGCATACCTAGAAAAGCAAATGTTCGTACAGTGCAAGTCGCACGCATGATGACACAATGCGATCACACAAAGCGAACTAATAATTTAAAAATAATCTTCTTATATATATTTGCGTATTGGGATTAAAATAAAGAGCATAGAATACATTCAACAACATTTTTATTTCAAAAAGTAAAAGCACACTAAAATTTTTAAAAATATTTTATTATGTCTAAGTTGAAGGGCGTTAAAACAGGTCCTCACCTCAAAATTGAATTTGTCTATTTTAATTTATAAATGTATAAGGCAAATGTACCCTTGCTAGATACTTTAAGTCTGTTATTTTATAAATATAAGTATGTATTCGTAGTGAAAAATATGCTAATGAAAATACTTTTTTGATAAAATTACTTTTTGAATGCACAGGTTACATTTGAAAAAATTGGAGTGATTCCTAAGTTTTTAACAAAGATGTTTTTCTAGTATATATAGTTAAACCTTTGTCATAAGGACAACCGCAGGATTTCGCTGAAAGTGGGTGCTAATCTGAAACACTTTACGCGCTCCCAGCGAAATTGCGGTAAAATTTTAGCTGTAACCACGTCTTGCGACAGTGAGATAGGTGGCTACAGTCTGTGACGGACTTAATACGATAATCTGGCAGAAGTTTCATGCACCCTAAGGACGCAGAGCGACCCAAGGACAATCGCCTTCTCCATTTTCCCCGCAAGTGTTTTAGTATTTTGTTGACACGCAGGGATGCTTTTCAGGCTATTAACTAGTAAAAGCTTCGCACCTCCAAGAGCGCCGATGATCAGGACAATTAGCTTAACAGAATATTCCGGGTATAACCGTCGCAACTCC
>JAUELO010378035.1:0-14514 GCA_032357855.1 Amphibolips quercusostensackenii | reverse complement strand
AGGTTCTATCGTCTGTCGCGCTGGCCAAACTTTAACATTGTAATATTTATCTCGTGCTCTGCTGTCCAAGGTGCATAGAAAGCAACAATGTTTTGTATAACCAGATTGCAACCCGAGGAGAATTCCTATTACTTTAAAATCACCACAGATAAACCATTTATGTAGCTCGTAATCTATTTTGTTAAGTAAAAATTTCTTGACATCATAGCACTTTTTTATATTGGTGGCATGAGCAGCGGTATTGATGGATATTCGTTTCCGTTGTGCAAGAGAACAGCTCTCAAACTGTATTTGTTCAAATCAATAAATAAACGCCAATTCTCTGGTTGATGTTCATGACCAATGGCCTTCATTAGTCCATCTACATTGTTGCAATAGATAAGACTATCTTGGCTAGAAAAAAATGGAGTTAAGTATTTCTCTCAATTTCGAGTATAAGAGATTTTTTCATCTTTTTTAAGCAAATTCTTTTTTTGAGCCTAGAGCCCAAGATTTCAGACTCATTTTTAGATAAATTTAGATCTGTTATTAAATCATTTGATTCTCTTTAATCGAATGATTGTGGCAAGTTTCTAGTCGGCTCATGTTTCATAGTTTGATTTTTATCAGAATAATTAATTTCTTCTGCTTTGCGTTTTGTGGAATCAACCGGGAGGTACTCTTTTCGGTCAGATACAGCTTTTGTCACGGAAAAAACATTAGGGTAAATTATGGAGTCCTTGCGCTTCGATGAGTAGCCATTAACATTTGTCAAACAGAAATAACAATTATCGATATGGTTCAGAGATTCTATCCAAGAAGTAGGGAAAGAAAAATGAAGATACTCGTATGATCAAAATTTTTTTGATATTCTGAACTCAATGAAATGGCGCAAGTCCAGCAGCAACTGTGTGATATTCAATATTTTTCTCCATTTTCGGCCTAAATCTGAAAAAAATCTCGTAACCTTCTCGCATTGCAGGAGAAATTTTTCGTCTCTGCTTTTGTGAGACAAAAACACCGCAAACGTAGCAGAAGCTATCCGGATGATTTTTGCAACTACGCTCTATTTTGCAATTATTGCAGAATGAATGTCGAATATTAGCTCACAATCAGCGCTAATGAATTGGGGTTTTAAAGGATTGAGTTCTAGTCCTAGAGTATAGGTAGGATACATATGACGTCGCAGAGGTCTAGCATAAAATAAAAACAGCACGGAGCACAATACGCAGGAGAGCTTAGAGCTGTTGCATGTGACATAGTAGAGGGGGTCAGGCATGCGCTAAAGTAGATGGCAGAAGCGCATGCGCTATGTGCACTTTTCCCTGACCGATCCTTTGTAATTACTCACAGCACCTGTGTGACGCCTGCGTACAATAAAATACTAGATACGTTACAATGATTTGCTTCAAGTACGTGCAAGCCGTCAAATTGGCAATTCCGTAGAAAGAAACATCTTCTCTGCCATGTATTTTTTGAATGGTGATAGCCTAACCCATATTTTTTAACTTTCTTTGACATTGAAAAATAAAGAAAATTACACCTGGAACAGTAGAAAAAAAATTTCATCTCAGAAAATGACAAATCTCATTCCATGAGCACATAGGTTACATTTTGGTGAGCAGTGTTACTAGAGTCTATTCTTTGTGCTGTAGATATTGTCAAGTTCTTTGAGCCACCTCAAGTGTTATACCGTATGGAAAAATTTTAACGGCATACAGAGTAAAAAAATATTTTAATGTTCTAATGAAAATTATAGTGTAATGATTCTTATTTTGTAATCTGATAAATTAATTACTAGCTGATCAATTTTTTTATCATGAAATCACATAAGAATTGCATTTAAATTTGTTTTAATTAGTTACATAAATTGATAATTTACTTTACGGTTATGTAATTCAGTATGAGCCATAATTTGTATAGTAAAAGTTTATTTATATATAAAATACCTCTATTTCAATGATGTAATTTTTGTCAATACTTTTGATGTTGTGAGATGAGTATTTGAATATACTTTTCCAAATTATATATAAATATGTTTAACTGAAATTAGTATAAATAGTTACTAATGGATCAAATTTTTTAAAATTATAGTAAAAATTTTAAGAAAATGTTGAGTAAAAATTATTTTAAAATATTCATTTTAAATTATTTATTTTGAAGTATAGTTCAGTCTTTCAGCCTTTTATGGTTTAAACAGATAAAGTAATTATTAGCTAAGTAATTTTTTTCGAAATGTCAAATTACATCAAGATCAAATTTTAATTATTTCAATCGATTACATTAACTGATTATTCACTTCAAGGTTGTAAAGTTAAATATTGGCTAAAAGTTGCATAATATAAGATTCATTACATACATTTTATTTTTTTGAGAAATTATTTTAAAATTTAATTATTAATGTATCTATTTAGGAAAATATAAATAAAAAATTGTTCAGATGTTTTCATGAAAATAACTGTTTATTGTTTTTTACGTTGCGAAATGATTAATTAATATGTACGCGTATGTTAATTTTTTCTGAAATTATCTTTAAGGGTCATTGATCAATTCAATTTATCCAAACGCAATTTCAAATTAAGAAACAGATATAATGTAAAAATTATTTAGGCATTTAAATAAAAATAATTTTCTGATGCTTTTTATGCTAAGCATAAATCGAATTATTACCTTAAGATTCTTAAATTGAATATTGGCTATTATTTTTGTAATTAAAGTTTATTTATTATTTAAAATACCTTTACTACATTTATATAATTTTGTTAAATGTTTGTTCTGTTGTGAAATGAGTATCTGAATTTAATTTTCAAAATTATACGCACATAATATATATTTCAATTTTTCAAAAATCAGTATAAATGATTATTGATAATTAATATTTTCAGAAATGAAACTTCAAGTTTGAAGAAATATAAAGTAAAAGTTTTTTCAATGTTTCAATGAAAACATTTCTTTAATGCTTTTTATGTTGTGAACTGATTAATTGATTATTGACTGAATTGTTTTTTTCACAGTATTAAATTACATAAAAATTGAATTTAAATTTTTTTTTAATAGGTAACATAAATTTATTGTTAATTTTAAGGTATGCAATTGAATATTTGCTATAATTTGTACAGTAAAAGTTTATTTAGATTCAAAATACCCCTATTCCAGCTAAATAACTAATAAAATGTTTATTATGTTGTGAAATAAGTACATTATCTTTTCACAATTATATGTACGCATGTTTTAATTTTTTCTAGAATTATTTGAAAATGTTATTATCAATTCAAATTTTAAGAAAAATACAAAGTGAAAATTATTTGAATGCTTCAATGGAGATAATCATTTAATGCTTTTTATGTTCTGAACTGATTATGTAATTATTAGCTGATAATTTTTCTTTAAATATTAAATTACATGAAGATTTAGTTTAAATTGTTTTCTGTCTGGTAACATGGATTTATTATTTACTTTAGGGTTACGTAATTAAATATTTCATCACAATTATATCATTCTTTTAAATGTGTGCTATTTTGTGAAATGACTACCTGAATTCAATTTTGAAGATTATATTGACATGTGTTTAAATTTTTCCTAGAAATAGTATGAGAAGTTATTAGTAATTAAAATTTTTTTAAAAGCAATTGAAAAGTTATGAAAATATAAAAATTGAAAATTATTTGAATGTTTCAATTAAATCAATGTCAAACATAATTTTATCATTAATATTTATTAGAATTATTTAATTAATAATTTATTACATTAAAATTTAAATTTTTGGGAATAATTAAAAATGTTTATTAATAAATTAAATATTTATCAAATTAAAGTTAAACTTACACAAAATAAATAAAGTAAAAATTATTTAAATGTTTTAATAAAAATAATAGTTTGATTTTTTTTATGTCGTGAACTGATTAATTAATTATTAACTGATTCTATTGAAACTCATATTTTCTGGAATTAGTTGAAAAGGTTATTAATAAATTCAATTTTCATAAATGAAAGTTTAAATTAAGAAAAAATATAAAGTAAAAATTATATGAATGTTGTACTTAATTTACTGCTGAGATAACCATGAAAAGGGAGAGGCATGTACCTAAATTTAATTTTCAAAATTATATTTACATATGATTTAATTTTTTCGAAAATCAGTATAAACGGTTGTGAATAATTAAAAATTTTTAAAAATGAAACTCTAAGTTAAAAAAAATATTTACTCAAATTTATTTGGATGTTTCAATGAAAACATATGCTTGATGTTTTTTAGGTTGTAAAATAATAAATTAATTATTGACTGAATCGTTTTTTTCACAGAATTAAATTATATAAACAATAAATTTTAATTTTTATTCATCAGGTAACATAAACTAATTATTTATTTTGAGGTTATGTTATTGAATATTGACTATAATTTGTATAATAAAAGTTTATTCAGATTTAAAATATTCCTATTCCAGTTACATAATTTTTAAAATGTTTTTGATGTTGTAAAATGATAGAATTTTTTTGCAAAATTATATGTACAAATGTTTTTATTTTTTATAGAATTAATAAAAAACATTATTGTTAATTAAAATGTTCAGAAAACTGTAAGACAAAAATCATTAGAATACTTTAATGGATATTATTTTTTAATGCTTTTTATGTTCTGAACTGATTACTTAATTATAAGCTGATTTTTTTAATTTTAAAATAAATTACATAAAGATTGAGTTTAAATTGTTTTCTATGAAGTAAGATAAATCTATAAGTTACTTGAGGGCTATGCAATTTAATATTTCATTAAAATAAAATAATTTTTTCTATAACATTTTTTTCATGTTGCAGAACGTCCTGCTTTTTAACTGTAGCACAGTAAGTCAACATCGATAAAAATGGACCTGATTCCATTTACTGAGTAAACCAATATGGGTTGATTCCATATTACATGGACCAGTCGTTGTATGAATATTATTTTTCCTCAAAATTTGCTGCTTCGATTAAACAAAAACTGATGACCAAAGTTAATGGAGATATTAATTTTTTAGTCCGGCTGCACGACTTTACGGCCAAGCGCAGCGACCGGTTCTGTAGGGTGAAAATAAAAAAACAAAATTAAAAATAACTTGAACGCCATTGTTATTCTTTTTTAAATTCACATATCTTTTTGTAAACAAGTTTTCTATGTTTAGTATCTCTATTGGATTTTGATGCGCTGGGCTGTTTGGAAACATAAAGTGTTTAATAAGTAATGTTATTTTTTATAAACAAATTATAATAAAAAATAGTAAAAAATATAAATATTTTGTTTTAAAAGAAATGGTTTAGCGTTAAAATAACTTGCTTTTGTCTACATGGTGATACTTGATTATAAAACTTTTTTTTATTTTATAAACAAATTATATGAATAATTTAGGTGAAATTTACTAGCAGAGACAAATCGCTATTTCTTTATTTTCCCTACATTAAATTGTCTGTAATATTCAGTTTCTTCTTTGTAAAAATTAAAAATTATTTTAAATAAGAAATTTGTATCACTTAGCATCATTGGTATTAATTAACAATAATCAAGAAGCAAAATTATTCCTTTTTTGCTATCCACAATTTACAATAGACTTTTTTTCCTGATTTATTTATAAAATTAACAAATAATTTTAAATAAAAAATTTAAATATAAACTTCAGGATGATTATATTATTACTAGTGGGTATAGGAAAAGTACATATCCAGGCAGAATTATTTAAAAGAAAGCATAATAATTGTTAAGTTTTAGATACTCAAAAAGAAAGAAAATAATTGTGTTTATTTCCTAACAAATTAATGAATTTGAAAAATAATAAATTTTCAATAAAAGAATAAAATTTTTTAAATAAATTAGTCAAATTTCCGACCAAAAAAGATTTTAAAAAAATTAAATTTTAAACATACAAAGATGAATTTTTACCAATTACGTCATTTTTAACAAAGAAAGCTAAATTTTCAACTAAATAGTTAAATTTTTAACTAAAAATATAACTTTTCAACCAAAAATAAAATAGATAAACTTTCACACCAAAAAATTTATTTCTGACAAATAAAAAAACTAATTCAAAATAAATTAAAATTTAAAAAAAATCTAATTAAAAGAAATTAAAAACTGAACTTAAATAAAAAACAAAATAGCTAAATCTTCAACAAAAATAATGATAAAAAAAAGAATTATTTTCAACTAAAGAAGACGAATTCTCCACAAAATACATAAAATTTCTACAAAACAGTTAAATTTTTTATCCACATCTGTGATTTGAAAAAAAAAATTTTTTACCGAGTAGTTCGTTTTTTAAATCAGTAGATTAATTTTTAACCAAATTGTTGAATTTTTAACAAAAAATAATAATTTTTAACCAGAAATCTAATAGTTACATTTTCAGTTTATAAAATTAATTTTCAACAAAAAAAAAGAATTTTTACGGGTTAAATCAAGCCAAACAAGACGAATTTTTGAAAAAATTGTTGAATTCACAGCTAATATAATAAATTTTCAAAAAAGAAGATTATTTTTCTACTCAATATTAATTTTTAAATAAAAAACAAAATTTCATTTACTTAAATTAAACCCGAAAAGGACAAGATTTTAACAAAATAGTTTAAATCTTAGTTAAAAAGATAAATTTTGAAAAAAAAGGATTGATTTTCTACCCAGAAAAGCAAAATTTAAACAAATTAAATAAATTTTCTACCAGACAAATAAATTTTTAAACCGACACTATGATTTTTGAACAAAAAAGTTCATTTTTAACCAAAATAGTTCAATTTTAACCAAAAACCTGAATTTGTAACCAAATAGCTGAATTCGCAAATAGAAAAGATTAATTTTCAATTAAAAATATGAACTTTGAACCAAAAATGGAATAGTTACACTTTAGATCAAAAAATTAATTTTTAACAAAAAAAACTAATTTTTTTACCTGGTTAAATTCAACAAAAAAACACGAATTTTAAACAAAATAGTTAACTTTCAACAAAAATTAAAATTGTTCAAAAAAGAAGATTAATTATCTGCTTAAAAAGATAAATTTTCAACAAAGTACATAAATTTTTTAACAAAACAGTAAAATATTTCACCCAAAACTATGAATTAAAAAAAAATGAATCTTTTGCCACGGAGTTAATTTTTCAAATCAATAGTTTAATTTTTAACCCAATTGTTAAATTTTTTACCAAAATAGTTGAATCTTTAACAAAATATTTAAATGAAAAAATAAATAATTATTTTAAACCAAAAAATGGAGTAGTTACATTTTTAGTTTAAAAAATTAATCTTTAAAAAAAATCAATTTTCTACAAAAAAAATTAATTTTCTACAAGTAAATTGAACCAAATAAGACAAGTTCTTACAAAATAGTTAAATCCACAAAGAATAAGATGAATTAAAAAAAAAAACTAGTTTTCTACCCAAAAGGACGAATTTTCAAAAAATACATAAATTTTACAGACAAAAATTTGAATTTATTTACCCGACATTATGGATTTTCAAAAAAAAAAGTTAATATTCTGCCAAGTAGTTCATTTAAAAAAATTAAAAGTTAAATTTTTACCAAATATTTCAATTTTCTGCCAAAATAGTTCAATTTTTAATTTAAAGAGAGAAGTTTTTGAGTAAAAAATTAATTAGTAAATTTTAACAAAATAATTTAAATCTTATTCAAAAAGATAAATTTGCAAAAAAATTATTAATTCTTTATCCAAAAGAACGAATTTTTAACAAAATAGATTAATTTTCCACAAGACAAATAAATTTTCAAACTGACCCTATAAGTTTTGAGAAAAGTTAATTTTTATCCAATCAGTTATTTTTTCAAACAGATAGTTCAATTTTTAACCCTATTGTTAAATTTTTAACCAAAATAGTTGAATGTTAACCAAAAACATAAGTTTTTAACCACATAGTTGAATTTCTAAGAAGAAAAAAAAACATTTTTTATTAAAAATATGAATTTTTAACAAAAAATAAAATAGTTAAAATTTCAAATCAGAAATTTATTTTTAACACAAAAAACTAATAATACAACTGGTTGAATTTAACTAGAAAATAAAATTTCTAACAAAATAGTTAAATCCTCGAAAAAAATTGAAATTTTCAACAAAAAAATTAATTTTTTGCTCAAAAAGACGAATTTTCAACAAAATACATAAATTTTTCACAAAACAGTTAAATTTTCCACTGAACACTAGGAATTAAAAAAAAAATTCAATTTTCTACCAGATAGTTAATTTTTAAAATCGATAGTATAATTTTTAACTAAATAGTCGAATTTCCTACTAAAATATTTGCATTTTTAACTAAATAGATAAATTTCTGTATAAAAATCAACAATAAATAAAATATTTAGATTTTTAGTTTATAAAATTAATTTTTAAAAAATTTACTAGTTAAATTGAACCAAACAAGACGAATTTTTGACAAAATAGTTGAATCCATATCCAAATAAGATAAATTCCCCAAAAAGAAGATTAGTTTCTTACCCCAAAAAATAATTTTTACCAAAATACAACAGTTGAATTTACCCCCAAACACTGTAATTAAAAAAAAAAAACGAATATTCTACTAAGTAGTTAACTTTTAAAATAAATAGTTTTATTTTCACGAAACAGTTGAATTTTTTTACAAAATAGTTAAATTTTCAATTTAAAAAGATAAGTTTTATGCTAAAAAAGATAAGCTTTAACACCAACAATACAATAGTTACATTTTCAGTTTAAAAAATTAATTTTTGGCAAAAAAATTTAATTTCTTTCACTGAAATTAAGCCAGAAAAGGGCGAACTTTTAAAAAAATTAAATTTTAAAGATTAAATTTTTCACGAAACAGTTGAATTTTTAAAGAGACGTTATGAATTTTTAAAAGAAAGTCAATGTTTAACCAATTGATTAATTTTTTTAGTAAATGATTTAATTTTCAAACATATAGTTGACTTTAAATTAAAAAATTTCAATTTTCATCTAAATAGTTGAATTTTCAAATAGAAGAGATCAATTTTTAATTAAAAATAAAAATTTTTAACTAATGATAGACTAGTTATATTTACAGTGAAAAAAATGGTTTAATTGTTCACTCTCAAGATAAATTTTTAATTAAAATGGTAAATTTTTAACTAAAATGTTAAATCTTCACAAAAAATGGATTTTTAACAAAATACTTTAATTTTTATCCACGTGGTTGAATTTTCAAACAAAAAAGATAAATTCTCAACAATAAGTGTAGCTGATCATATTTAATCCAAAAAAGATTTAAATTCAAATTTTGAAAAATTGAGCGCAACAAAAAAAAATACAAAAATTTAATAAAATAGTTATAGTTTTAACCAAAGAGGTGAATTTTCACCAAAAAAGATCAATTTTTAACTGATAAAATTAATTATTTTACTAAAAACAAATTTTTAACAGAATTCGTAAAGTTTTAACTAAAAAAAAATAAATTTTTAAAACATAAAATTAATTTTCTAACTAAATAGTTGAATTTTTGAATAGATTTGATCATTTTTTAGTTAAAAATTTAGTTAAATAATTTCTAAGAATGTTATGGAAAACAAACAAAATTTATCTAATAATATAAACAAAAATTATTCACTTATATATATTTCAATATTTTGCAATAATATTATAAATATATAATATTAAATAATATATAATTATTATATTTTATTATAATTGGTCTTTTTGGAAAGAAAACTTATTTTATTTTTTGAAAATTGTATCTTATTTTTTGTGAAATAAATTAATGAATTAAAATAATAAATTAATAATTTAGATACATCTTCAACAAGATAAATTAATAAATTCAAAAATAAATTAAATTTTGCACCAAAGAGATAAATCTTTAACCAGAAAGATTAAATTTTAACAAAGTAAATTTTGGGTAGAAAACTAATTTTATTTCTTCTCAAATTTATTTTATTCTTTGCGAAATAAATTAATAAATAACATTAAATAAATTTATAAATTATTGAATTTTCCACCAAAGAGATAAATCGTTAACCAAAAAGATAAACTTTCAACAAAATAAATGTTGGGTAGAAAACTAATTTTATTCTTTAAAAATTTATTTTATTTTTTGTAAAATGAATTAATAAATTGAATAAATAAATTAATGAATTTATGAATAAATTAAATTTTCCACCAAAGAGATGAATCTGTAACCAAAAAAATGTGTATTAAAATAAATTAATAAATTAATTGAATTTTCACCAAAGAGATGAATCTTTAAACAAAAAGATAAATTTTAAATAAATTCAATTTTGGGTGAAAAACTAATTTTATTTATTTTTTAAACTTATCTTATTCTTTGTAAAATGAATTAATAAATCAAATTTATAAATTAATAAATAAATTATATTTTCCACCAAAGAGATAAATCTTTAATCAAAAAGATGAATTAAAAAAAAAATTAATAAAGAAATTAAATTTTTAACCAAGGAGATGAATCTTTAACCAAAAAGATACATTTTGAAGAGAATAAATTAATAAATTAATAAATAAATTAAATTTTGCACTGAAGGGATGAATCTTTAACCAAAAAGATAAATTTTTAACAGAATAAATTTTAAGTAGAGAAATAATTCTATTTTTGAAAATTTATCTTATTCTTTCTGAAATAAATTAATTACTTACATTAATGAATGAATTAAATGTTTCACCATAGAGATAAATCTGTAACTAAGAAGAAAAATTTGTAACAAAAAAAATTTTGAGTGAAAAACTAATTTTATTTTTTAGAAATTTATCTTATTATTTGTGAAATAAATTAATAAATTGATGAATAATTAATATTTCAGCCAAATAGATAAATCTGTAACCAAAAAGATAATTTTTTAACAAAATTAATTTTGAGTAGAAAACTGGTTTAACTTTTTTTTAAATTTATCTTATCCTTTGTAGAATAAATTGATGAATTATATTAATAAATAAATAAATGAATTAAATTTCTCATTAAAGCAATAAAACTTTTACCAAAAAGATAGATTTTCAAAAACATAAATTAATAAATTAATGAATAAGTTAAATTTGTCACCAAAGAGATGGATCTAACCAAAAAGATAAATTTCCAAAAAAATAAATTTTGTGTAGAAAAGTAATTTTATTTTTTTTTAATGATATCATTTTTTGTAAAATAAATAAATAAATTAAATTAATATGTTAATAGATAAATTTAATTTTGCACCAAAGAGATTATTCTTTAACCAAAAAGATAAATTTTTAACAAAATAAATTATTAAATTGATAGATAAATTAAATTGTCAACCAAAGAGATAAATCTTTAACCACAAAGATAAATTTGTAACAAAATAAATTAATAAATAAATTAAATTTTTCACCAAAGAGATAAATCTACAACCAAAAAGATAAATTTTCAACAAAATAAATTTTAGGTATCAAAGAAATTTTATTTTTTGAAAATTTATCATATACTTTGTGGAATAAATTAAATAATTCAATTAATAACTATATTAAATTTTTCATTATAGAGATAAATCTGTAACCAAAAAGAAAAATTTGTGACAAAATAAATCAATGAATTAATAAATTAATAAATTAATAAAATTTTCTACCAAAGAGATGAATCTTCAACCAAAAAGATAAATTTTCAACAAAATAAATTGAAGGTAGAAAACTAATTATATATTTTTTTGAATTTATCTTATTCTTTGTGAAGTAAATTAATAAATTAATGAATAATTTGAGTTTTTCGCCAAAGAGATGAATCTGCAACCAGAATGATGAATTTTTAACAAAATAAATTTTAGGTAGAAAACTGATTTAACTTTTTTCAAATTTATCTTATTCTTTGCGAAATAAATTAATAAATTAAATCAATAAATTAATAAATAAATTAAATTTTTCACCAAAGAGATAAATCTTCTACCAAAAATATTAATTTTCAAAAACATAAATTATTAAATTAATGAATAAGTTAAATTTGTCACCAAAGAGATGAATCTAACTAAAAAGATAAATTTCTAAAAAAATAAATTTTGGTTGGAAAACTAATTTTATTTATTTTTTAAATGATCTCATTCTTTGTGAAATAAATTAATAAATTAAATTAATGAGTAATTAAATTAATCAAATTTTTCACCAAAGAGATAAATCATCAACCAAAAAGATAAATTTTCAACAAAATAAATTTTAGGTAGTAAACTAATTTTTTTTTTTGAAAATTCATCTTATTCTTTGTAGAATAAATAAATAAATTAAATTAATGAAAATTAAATTTTTCGCCATAGACATGAATTTGTAACCAAGAAGAAAGATTTGTACCAAAATAAATTAATGAATTAATAAATTAATAAATTAATTAAATTTTCCACCAAAGATGAATCTTTAACCACAAAGATAAATTTTTAACAAATTAAATTTTGGGTAAAAAAATAATTTTATTTTTTTTAAATTTACCTTATTCATTGTGAAATAAATCAATAAATTAATGAATAAATTTAATTTTACGCCAAAGAGAAGAATCTGTAACCAAAAAAATTAATTTAAGAAAAAATAAATTTTGGGTAGAAGACTAATTTTATTTTTTTTTAAATTATCTTGTTCTTTGTAAAATACATTGATAAATTTAATTGATAAATAAATAAATTAAATTTTTCACCATAGAGATAAATCTTCAACTAAAAACATAAATTTTTAAAACATAAATAGTTAAATAATTAAATAAGTTAAATTTGTCACCAAAAAGATGAATCTTGAACCAAAAAGATAAATTTCTGACAAAATAAATTTTTAGTGGAAAACTAATTTTATTTTTTCAAAATTCATTTTATTTTTTGTGGAATAAATAAATAAATTAAATTAATAAATTAATAATTGAATAAATGAATTGAATTTTTTACCAAAGCGATGAATCGTTAGCCAGAAAGATAAATTTTTAACAAAATAGTTGCACTTCCAACAAAATAATAAAATTTTCTTTACGTTAGAAATAAAAAAGTTATCTCTAAATTTAAAATATGATTTCAAAAACTAAATAATTTTTATGAAAGCGTGTTTAATCACATTATATATTCATTTTCCATGAATTTTCCTTCTTTTTTCTGAAATTTGCATTTCACGACATATGTTGGGCGTGGTTTGCGTTTGGAATTAGGGGGTATATTATTAGGGTGTCACGCGCTTGGTTTCAGTCTTCAGTCAGATCTCATGGGGAGAACATTCTGGTTTCTTCATGGGTTTTGGCTTGTTAAAAAATTTGTTTTTATTGCCTTGAAAAGGGTGTGTCAAATGAACACCGAAACGTGGGTAGGTTTTTTCTCAACGTTTTGTGATCGCGATTTAAAAAAAAAAGAAGGGGAAAAAAAGGAAGGGGATTTAGAGATTGACTTCTTTTTCCTTCCACTTTTTACAATCTCATCTCAATAAAAAGGTATTGGTTTTATGTGAAAATTGAGTTTCACCAATCACATCAATTCGTGACGTTTCTGGATTCACTGATTAAAACAAAAATGGATTTTACTTCCCTGGCGGTCTGTTGTTGTCTTCGTTGTCGTGGTTGTAGTCTAAAAAAAGGACGAGTTTGTTAATTAAATTTTTTTAACCCTTCCCAATGTAATTAATTAATCGATCTCGATTATCAATCGCAACTAATTAATTAAAATGATAAATTTATATAAATAAATAATCATTATGCGTAAAAAATATTATTTTTTATTATGCATAATAGATCAATGACGAATAGTGTAAATAGTGTGCGAATAATTCTCTTAAAACACAAATTTAAAAAAAATATGAATGAAAACTCATTTTAATGTTTTGGTTCATTGCTATTTATGTTGTGAACTGATTAATTAATATTTAAGTTTAAATGTTTTTATTTTTTTAAAATTATTTTAAAGGTTTGTTTACAAATTAAATCCACAAAAATAAAGTTTCAAATGGAGAAAAAATATTGGCAACGTTATTTGAATCTCTAAATAAAAATAATTGTTTGATGCTTTTCATGTTCTGAAACTGATTTATTAATTATCAACTGATTATATAAAAACTTACCTTTTCTGAAATAAAATTCAAAGGTTATTAATAAATCAATAATTTATAAAATGTGAGTGCAAATTAAAAAATATATGTTAAGCAATAATTTTTTCAATGTTTTGATCGAAAATACTTTTTAGAGCTTTCTATTTTGTGTAATTTTTGTCAAAGTTTGCGATTATGGGAAATGATTATCTGAATTCAATTTTTTAAATCATATGTAAATATATTTAAAATTTTGCTTAAATTAGTATGAAAGGTTATTAATAATTTAAATTTTTAAGGATGCGATTTTAAATTTAAAATAAAAAATGCAATAAAAATTACTTGAATGATTCAATAAAAATAATGTTTATTGCTTTTTATGTTGTGAACTGATTAATTGATAATTAATTTGTTTTTACCAAACTTACATTTTGTAAAAAAGTTTAAAAAGTTATAAATAAAAAAATTTCAGAGATGAATGTTTAAATATGAAGAAAAATGTATAGTTGAAATTATACCATATATATATATATATATATATATATATATATATATATATATAGTAAAATGTCT
>JAUELO010377377.1:0-14517 GCA_032357855.1 Amphibolips quercusostensackenii | reverse complement strand
GGGGGGGTGTAAAAACTATTTTTTACAGTCAATTCAACTATTTCCTTAAAAAAGAACTTTTTTGTTAAAATTTCATATTTTCGGTTTGAAACTGCAACTGTTTTGTACAGAAAATTCATCTTTTTGTCTTTAAAATTCAACAATTATGTAGAAAATTTAACTGTGTAGCAGAAGATCCGTTTTTTTTTTTTAATTTTAAATTAATTTGTTGAAGTAGAAATCTAACTGTTCTATTTATTCTTAATAATTGATTTTTTAGTTTACAAATTGAACTATTTGGTTCAAAATTTTTGTAGCTTATTGGAAATTTCTTTTTTGGGTTGAAAGAGATTTTTTTCAAACTGAAAATATAATTATTTAGTTGAAAATAAACTTTTTTGTTCAAACTTTATATTTTAGGTCAAAAATTCAACTGTTTTGTACAAAAAATTTGTCTTTTTGTTTTTCAAATTTCATAATTTGGGAGAAAATTTAACTATTTCGCAGATCATTTTTATTTATAATAAAAATTATTTTTTTCTATCTATATTTAACTAATCTATTTTTGGTTAGAAGTGTATCTTTTTAGTTAAAAAAATCAACCATTCGTTTGAAAATGTATGTAATTTGCTGAAAGTTCGTGCTGTTTGGTAGAAAATAAATTTTTTTGGTTGAAAATTCAACTATTTAGTTAGAAATTTATGTGTTTTGTCAAAAATTTGTCGTTTTTGGTAATAAAACCTGTGTGGTTAAAAATGCAACTATTTCGTTGAAAATTCAACTTTTTTGTTAAATTTTGTGCATTTTGTTAAAAATTTCTTTTCCAAGTTAAAAAATAATATTTTTAACTCAAAGTATAACTACTTGAATGAAAACTTACTTTTTTGTTTAAACTTCATATTTTTAGGTTGAAAAATCAACTTTTTCGTACTCAAAGATTGTTTTGTGTCTTAAAAATTCAATAGTTTCATACAAAATTCAATTATTTTGTAGATGCTCATTTTTTTATATCAAAAATTTATTTTTTTCTATAAAAATGTAACTGTTTCATTTTTTTGTCAAATTTGATTTGTTTTATTTTTTTGGAATGCACTATTCAGTTGGAAGTTTATTTAGTTTGTTAAAAGTTATTCTTTTTTGTTAGGAAATTAATCTTCTTTGTTGAAAATTCAAATATTGGGTTAAAATTTAATGAATTTTTTTGATTTTTTTTTGTAATGTAATTATTTGGTTGAAAATTCATCTGTTTTGTAAAAAGCTCGTCTTTTTAGCTTCAAAATTTCAGTTTATGTTTCAAAATTTTTGTATTGTGTTGAAAATTCGTCTTTTATAGTGAAAAATTAATCTTCTTTGTTGAAAATTAAATTTTTTACTTTAAAATTCTACATATTTCTTTGTTGAATATCAACTATTATATTTTTTTATTAGTTCATCTATGCTGGTAAAAAATTTGCAAATACTTGTTTTAAAATTGAAATACTTTTTTTATAAATCACCTCACAGTATTTTTGGATGACCTGTAAATAAATAAACTAAAAAAAATTATTCGGTAAATATTACATTAGATAGATTTCAGAGAAAAAAAAACTAAAAATAATGTCTGATAATTGTTTTAAAATAAATTTTTAAAATAGATTGCTCTAAAAGAATCCTCATTTAGGAGAAGAAATGAAGATGAAGCATAAATGTAGAAAAACCTATTCCTAACAATTTTTCATCACTGATAATATTTTGAATTAAGAATTGGAATTTAAAAAACAGGTGTTTTGGTTACGCTGAAACAGGATTGACAAATAGATTCTAAGGAATTGGTTCTTTTGAAAGAAACTTGCCAGAGGTTCCTTTTTAAAAAAGTTATTTCCAAAATATGTTTTAATTTATAGGCTTTGGAATAAAGAATCCGAGTTTAAAAAGAGAAATATTGAGTTTCATTGAAAGTGGATTCGGAATTAATTCTTAGAATAGGTTCTTCTAAAAGAATCTTTGTTTAGGTTCTTTAAAAAAAAAATTATTTGTAAAAATTTATTTTCATTGATAGACTTCGGAATCAAGGATCGAAATTTTTTTAGAAGAAGTTATTTTCAAAAATTTGCTTTCATTGATTGGCTTTGTGATCATGGTTCTGAATTGGAAAAAATCCAGTATAGGTTCTTGTAAATGAATTTTCATTCAGAAGAAGAAATGGAGGTAAAGAAGAAATGTAGAGAAACCTATCCCCGAAATTTTTTTATGAGTCATAATCTTTTGAATTAAAAATCGAAATTTAAAACATAAGTCTCTTTAGTCTCATTGAAAGAGGATTAAAAATCAATTTTTAGAACAAGTTCTTCTAAAAGAATCCTTATTTAGGAGAAGAAATGAAGATGAAGAAATGTAGAAGAACCTATTCCCAAAAATTTGTCAACACTGATTATGAAAAAAAGATGCGTTTTTGTTTCATTAGAAAAGGGGATCAAAATTAATCTTTAGAAACTGGTTCTTTAAAAACAAACTTGCGAGAGGTTGTTCCTTTAGCAAAAGTTATTTTCAACCAATTTGCTTCTGATGATAGATGTTGCAATCAAAGATCAGAGTATGAACAAAAATGTTAAGTTTCATTGATAGTGCATTTAACAACAATTTTCAGAATACATTCTTCTAAAGGTATCTTCATTTAAAAGAAGAAATGAAGATGAAGAAATGTAGAAGAACCTGTTTCCGAAAATTTTTCATCACTGATAAAATTTGGTGGCATAAGTTCTTCAAGTCAATTAAGAGGTCTTAGGTGCTTTATGTACCTGATATACAAATTTTAAAGGTGTCTAAAGTCTCGGAAGGAGGGGGGAGGGTCGCCTCATTACCCCCTCCCCATGTGTCCGCTATACTATCCCCATTCAAATTCTGGGCGATGGACAATTCCGCACTAGGCACCTGCGAACGGTTCCCCCACTACACGGCTTCCCCTCACATAGTCGAACTGCTGCCGTCGATCCTAGTCTACGGGGGTCCTTTGAACCAAATGAGGTCTGAAATGCGGAATATAACTTTTTTTTAATTTAGCACTTGGTAATTCATAAATATAATATTCGAAATCTGTGATTAATGATGACTCCAACGGCATGTTATTTGACTTGGAAAGTTGAAAAAAAATAAATGTTAAAGCTTATGTAAAATTTTTTGGAAAATTTTTCAGCACATTTAATTCAAATCCACTGCAGTAGCTTTAATGTTCTGAAAACTATCCTTGAATTGAAATAAAAGAAAAGGAGCTTCTAAATAACTTGTAGAAGGCGATTCTTAACCGATTTTGTATATCTTCGTTTGAAAAAATTAAGCATTTACTTTCGAAGAAATTCATGCGATCTAACTTTTTATGTTTTTTGTTTTAATATTTATGGTAATGTGAATAGCAAAAAACAGTCAATTTTGTCGGTTTTTAATATATTTTACTCAAATCCATTGCAGTAGCTTTAATTTATGTTTACTCTTTTCCAACAAAATAATTCGATTTTCAACCAAAAAAATTAATCTTGAACCAATAAAAAATGAATTTAAAAAAAGTAGTTTTACTTTCTACTATTTAGTTGAATTTTTTAACGAAAAATGTGAATTTTAAAATAAATACATGAATTTTCATCTGAACAAAATAAATGTTGAACCAAAAATGGAATGTATTCAACACAATAGTTAAATTTTCAACCAAAAGGATAAATCTTTCACCAAAGAAATTAATAAATTCATTTTCAACCAAATAGTTAAAATTTCAACCAACCCAGTTGAATTTTCAACTAAAAAAATCAATATTTAATCATTAATGAAATAGTTAAATTTTCAACCACAGAAATGAAAATGCAACGAAAATTATGAAACTTCAACTAGAAAATTTGAATTTTTTATCATAACAGTTGAATCTTTAACCGAAAATTTAATTTTCAACCTCAAAGGATAATTTTCTATAACGAAAAAAATCAATTTTGAACAGAATAATTTAACTTTTAGCTAAGGAGACAAACTTTCTACAAAAAATTAGTTTTGGACCAAAAAAGATAAATTCACAAGAAGAAAAGTAATACTTGATATTTCAACCAAAAAAGATTTTAAATTTGAATAAAAAATAGTTGATTTAGAACAAATAGACTAATTTTGAATAGTAACTTTAATTTATGGTTATGTGCTATTCACGTTACCGTAAATCTTAAAAAAAAAATTAAAAAGTTTGTCCACAAGAATTTCTTTGAAAGTTAATGCTTAATTTTTTCAAACGAAGACATACAAAATCGGCCAAGAATAGCCTTCTACGCGTTATTTAGAAGCTTCTTTTTTTATTTCAATTCAAGGATAGCTTTGAGAAATGTGATTATTCGAGAAATAAACCAAAATCTTGTTAGTTAATAAGTTTTCAAATCTGGCCAAATTGAAGCTTCCGGAACATCCCAAGTTAAGTATAATATTGTACCAATATATTGAAGCTACTTAAGTGGATTTGAGTTAAATATGCTGAAAAATTTTCCATAAAATTTCACATAAACTTGAGCATCTATTCTTTAATTTTCGACTTTCCAAGGCAAATAACATACCGTTGGAATCATCATCATTCACAGATTACGAATATTATATTTATAAATTACCAAGTGCTAAATTAAAAAAAAGTTATATTCTGCATTTTAGACCTCATTAGGTACAAAGAACCCCCGCAGACTTCGATCAACGGCAGCAGTTCGACTATGTGAGGGGAAGCCGTGTAGTGGGGGATCCGCTCGCAGGTATCTAGTGCGGATATTTCTGCCCGTAGAAGCTTATGAAGGTATAAGATGTATATCTGATTTTTTGTTGTTGTAAACAAGTCATGGGATTATTCAATAAAGTAAAATTTTGAATTGTATTTCTAAAGTGGCAAAATGCACAAGAGTGTCAGGATAATAGAAGTAAATTTTTTATTCAATTCGAGGTTATGCTTACATTTACAGGATTTACAATGTTATAATGTTTATGAGTTTATTGGAAAACGGCAATGCGTATAAATCCAGTTTGAACTGTGAAAAATACCTATACAAGAAAAATGTGTCAGGATTAGAAAATTATAAACGTATTCTGAAAATAGGAAGTACGTGACTATTTTTGATTAAATTAGAGATTTGCTCTCGACTAAAGATTTAAACTAAACGTAACAATTAAAAATTAATTTTACTGGAATCACGAAAACTGATTATTATCTTCCGAATATCAGGAGATTTCTTCAGAAGCCAACAGTGCAAATATGATGAAAGAAACTTTTTTACTTTATTTGGATAAATAACTCATCAAAAAACATTGCGTCTCTGATTTTTGTTCTAGCAACTCTAATAGCTTCTACCAAATTGTAGAAATTTTCACCAAAAGAAATAAATTCTGCACCAAAAATATAATAATAGACTTTTTAATTAAAATAATTAATAATCAACCATAAAAGACGATTTTTAAATTTGAAAAAAACAACTTTTCTACCGAAATATGAATTATTAATGTAAAACGACGAATTTCCCTTCCAAAAATATGAATTTTCAACAAAACTGTTATATTTTTGGTGCAGAATTCATCTCTCTTGGTCAAAATTTCTACTGTGTGAAAGAAGCTGTTGAAATTGCCAAAGAAAGATTTAGAGACGGAATGTTTTGATAAATTTTTTGGCCAAAAAAGGAAAACAGTTTTTATTCATCGTATTTGCACCGTTGAATACCACAAAAGCTCCCGAAGAGATATTCTGATATCGGCAAATAAAAATAAGTTTCTGTGATTTTAGTAAAATCAATTTTTATTTAGTACGTCTGGTTCAAATTTTTGGTTAATAACAAATGTCAAATTTAAACAAAAGTAATCAAATACGTTCTATTTTCGAAAGACGTTTTCACAGGGTGTCCAGTGATTCTTAAGAACAAAATTCAGTCTTTCCCAGGTTTTCCAGGTCGAGAAATCAAGTTTTTCCAGGTCTCCTTTTTCACGTCAAATAATGAAATAACCGTATGTTGTACATGTAAAAAATGAGCTATTTTATTTTTCGTTGGCCAAAAATCTCTAAAAAAAACAAAGCCACGAATAAACAAATACTTAATTCTTTGCGAGCATAAGTCATCTTTGTGAAATCTTTTTGAATTTTTGAGAATTTTGTAAAGTATTTGAAATCTTTTGAATCTTTTTGGAATTTCAAACTTTCTGTGAAATCTTTGAAAAATCTTTAAAAATTTATTGAAATTTTTGTAAAATCTTTGATATTCTTGACATTTTTGTGATTTTTTTAAACCTTTAAAATCTTTAAAATATTTCTGCAATCTTTTTTAATCTTTGTTAACGAAACCTTTTGTGTTCGTTTAAAAACACTAAAATCTTTGGAAATCTTCTTAAGTTAATTATTATTATTATTGAATTTATTATTGAATTTATTATATTATTGAATCCTTTTAAAATCATTAAAAATCTTTGAAGTATTTTGAAATCTGTATGAATTTTTGTTAATATTTGTGGAATCTTTTTTAAATCTTTAGTATTCATTTAAAGTCACTGGAATATTTAAAATCTTTGTAAAATCTCTTGAAATTTGCCAACAAAAATTTAAAATTGTTTAAAATCTTTGAAATATTTTAAAATCTTTACAATCCCGTTTACTGAATCCTTTTTTAAGTCTAAAATTCTTTAAGTCTTTTAAAATCTATATGGATTCTCCGTGAAACCTTTTGAAATTTGCTAAAAAATTTTAAATCGTTTGAAATAGTATAAAATCTTTGAAATATATTGTCCTGTACACGTTTTGAAATCTTTAGAATTCTTGTATTCTCCTGAAATCGAATCAAATTTTTAGGAAATTTTTTTAATTTTTCTGAAATCTTGAAAAGAAATTTTTAATCTATTAAATCTGGTATACTGCAACCTTGTCAAAAACTTTAAACTTCTTAAAATCTTTTGAAATTCTTGTGCATTTTTTAAAATATTTGTAAAATTTTTCTGAAATCTTTTGTTTGTTTTAAAATCAATTAAATATTAAAAATATTTGTAAAATCTTTTAAAATCGTTTGAACAAATTTGAAATTGATTACAATATTTGGAATGTTTTAAAATATTTGAAATCTTGTGTACTTTTGTGCTTAGTGTTATCATGGTGAATCTTTAAAATTCTTGACATCTTCTAAAATCCTTATGAATTTTTTGAAATATTTGTGAAATATTTCTGGATTTTTTTATATTTGTCTGAAATAATTTAAATATTGAAATATTCATTTAATCTTTTCAAATCATTCGAGCATCTTGGAAATCGTTTAATATCTTTTAAATGTTTTGAAACCTTTAAAATCTTTTAACTCTTCTAGAAATCTTTTAAATTCTTGTATTTTTTTGAAATCTTAATGAAATTTTTATGAAATATTTGAAATATTTGTAAAAAATTTCTCAAATCTTTTGCGTTAATTCGAGATCATTGAAATACCTGAAATCTTTGTGAAATGTTTTCAAATTTTCTAAAAATTTGGTAATTTAGATTCAAAATTTTGGTAAAATCTTTAAAATCTGGTGTACACGACTTTTTTAAATGTATGAAATGCTTGGAATCTTAAAAAAATATTTTTAAATCTTCTAAAAATGTTTGAAATCAATTAAAATATTTGAAATGTTTTATAATATTTTTGATGTCTGGTGTACTGTACCCTTTTAGAAATCTTTAAAATTCTTGTATTCTTTTGAAATCTTTATGAAACTTTTATGAAATCTTTGAAATATTTCTGAAACTTTTCTCCAATTTTTTGCGTTAATTTGAGATCATCAAAATATCTGAAATCTTTGTGAAATGTTTTTAAATCTACGAAAAAAATTGAAAATTGTTTCAAATCTTCCAAGTGTTTTAAAATCTTCGAAATATGATTTATAACCTTTTTAAAATATTTAAAATCTTTGAAATCGGTTAAAAGTTTTGAAATCTTTGTAAAATGTTCGAAATCTTGGTGAAAATCATGAAAGATGATGTACGCAACTTTCTCAAATCCTTGTTAAATTATTGTGAAATCTTTTAAATATAGTGTACGCTACTTTTTTGAATTTTTGAAATCCTCGAAATCTTTTGAATCTTTGTGAAATGAATCTCTGTTTGTGAAATCTGTTGTATTTGTTAAAATCATTAAATTATTTTAAATCTTTTGAAACCTTCTAAAATGTTTTAAAATCTTTTAAAATCGTTTCAAATCTTTAAAATGTTTGAAATTATTTAAATTTAGTACTGTACATTTTCTTACGTCTTTGAAACCCTTTAAATCTTTTGAAAGTGCTAAAATCTTTGTGAAATTTTTGTGAAATCTTTGAAATCTGGTGTGCATGCCTTTTTTGAATCTTCTAAATCCGTGAAATTTGTGTGAAATTTTCAAAATCCTTTGAAATATTTAAGGCACTAAAATGTATGGTCCTAGCTCATTCTAATTTTGAATTAAAATCAAAATTGAACTTTTCAGCAGAAAGATTTCGTCTAAACAAAATGTTTATTTTATAAAAGACTAAAAGATTTAATTTACTTTTTGTATTTCAATAAAATAACTGTTTTAAGGGCAAAAATAATTTAAATTCAAGGTACTTGTGTGAAAAGTTCAAGGAGATTTTCAGGTTTTTAAGGTTTAAAAAAACTTAAAGAGAATTTCAGTTTTTCAAGGTTTTCAAGGTCACTGGAAACTCTGTTTTAATTTCTAATGTAAATATAACTTAATATAAAGTTTTCAAATAGAATTTTATTGCCACTCTCCAGATTCATTTTATAACACTGACACATTTTTCTTGCACAGTTATTTGTCGCAGTTTGAATAATAAAAAATAAAATCAATCACAAGAAAAATATTGCAAAAATGGGGCTGTCAAGGACGAAAAAGATGTAAACCATTAAATTCATTTTCTTCTTACAATATTAAATCGAGTACATAATAGTGGTTGAAAATTCAGAAACAAGTTCTGGATTTAAACGCATTGAAGTACAATACAAAATTTTACTTTATTAAACATTCCAATGTTTTGTTTACAAACAAAAAATTAAATATATCTTATACCTTCATAAACTTCTATTATCTTATCCAACACTTGACTCTTTTCCTTTCCCAACTTTTGTGTTTCCTTCATATGAAAAGAGGTAACCTCCATCGTGTGTAAGATTGTGGGATAGTAGGAATCGACTATATGGTTGTAGTAATAATGTAGTACTAGATTATTATACGCGCGCACACGCGCGCGTTAGCTAAAATATTCATTTTTATCATTTACCCAATTTTTTAATAACTATTTATTTGTTAAAATTTTTTAACCACTTAAATTCTTGCTGAAATTAGATTCTGAAAGAATATATATAATGAATCCGTGTAACGCAGAATTATTTAATTTACGATTACTACTGTTAACACAGTAAAGGTCGAGATATCATTTTTTAAATATTTCAAGAGCACGACTTAGCCAACGTAGTAATACATCCGAAAACAAATATCAATCATAATTAATATAATAATAAATTCAAATACTAATTATATGTCGTTGAAAATTTATCCTGCAATTATAAAATGGAGATCTACGAAAATTCACGGATTATATCATAAATGAGGGCGGCGTGGTGGTGCAATTGTAGACATGAAAATGTGTAAAAAATATATTATGATTAAATAAATATAAACAATACATCATCACCAAATTCATAAACAATGCATCAAAATATATTAATAAATCATTAAAATATATTGCTTCTGCACTTTTGAGCTTTGTTATTTAATATTGTGGAAAAACTTAATTTTTTACAATGACATTTGCAGGTAATCTTTTAAATACATTTTTTGTGAATCATGAGATCAATATACTACATCGTCAAATCATTAAAACATTATTACCCATAATTTAAAAAATTATATTCTGATTCGATGCTCAGTTCACAATATAAAAATTATTAAACATGTATTTGCATTAAAATGTTTGAATTATTTTCACGTTATATTTTTTATTTTAAACTTTCTTTTCTTAAAATATGATCTTTCAATATAGATTCACAATAATTAATAAAAAAAATTTAAGTAGAAAAGTAACAGAGTATCAAAATACATTGCTAGTTTTTAAAATTAGATCACGATTTATTACTTATTTAAACAAATATAAATCATGAAACAATTACTTGCATTCAAAGTTTTAAATAATTTATAAAAACAACAGCTTACGAAAATACATCGCTTGATAATTTTAACATAATCTACATGTAATATTAACAATTAAATTCAGATATTACCCTTCTTTTTTCATGGTTATCTCACCGGTAGATTAAGTACCACTTCTCCATGCTTTAGGAAAGTGAATTAAAAAAATTCAAACTTCGATAAATTTAAGCTAAAAATCTGCTCTTAAAAATAAAAAAATTAAATATTTACTTGTTTTCTAATTTTAATGAAGAATGTGGAAGTATGCGTCGAATTGACACCTTATGTTAATAACGCACGGAAAACAACAGACGAAAGAGGGCAGTGGAATTTCATAGTCAATAATTGGTCACAAAAATTTAAAATAATTATATAATTGTAATGAAGAGATATGTTTGAAATATAAGTGAACTTTGATTTTCATATTATAGCTAATATTAAATTACATAATCTTAATGTGAATAAACAATTTATGATACTCCACCAAAAAAATTAAAATTTAATCTTCATGCAGTTTAATATTGCGAGAAAATCAATCAGCGATTAATAAATTAGTTTACAACATGAAAATCATTAAATAATTATTTTCATTGAAACATTCAAATGATTTTTACTTCATATTTTAATGTAAATTTAAATTATTCCAAAAATTTTTAACGAATTCCAGAAAAAACTTAAATAATATTTACATGAAAATTTGCCAATCTGAACTCAAATATTTCTTTCGTGACATCACAAACAAACAACGACAAAAATTACAAAATTGTAATCGAGGTATTTTAAATATAAATAAACTTTTATTATCCAAATTATAGCCAATATTCAATTACATAACCATAAAGTAAATAATTAATTTATGTTACTGAATAGAGAAGAATTAAAATCAAGTCTTTATGCAATTTGATATTGTGAAAAAAATTTATAAGTCAATATTTAATGAGTGCACAACATAAAAAGCATTAAACAATTATTTTCATTGAAACATTCAAATCAATTTTCCTGAATATTTTTTTTCTTAGAATTTTATTTCTGAAAATTTGAAGTATCAAAAAACTTTTATGCGAATTTTCTAAGAAATAAAAACATAATATTTTTATACAATTTTGAAAATTAAATTTAGATATTCGTTTAAGCATTAATCTATGAATTCAAACATTGAAATAACTTTTACTTCACCTTTTCTTTTATTTTTACTTTTATTTCTAAAAATCTGATTCAGTAGTAACCGTTTATACTAATTTCAGAAAAAATTAAAACAAATTTATGTATAATTTTAAAAATTAAATTCAGATACCCATTTGGGGTATTTCAAATATAAATAAACCTCTACTATGCAAATTACATCCAACATTGGATTTCATAACCTTCCAGTAATTAATCAATTTATGTTACTTAATTTTATAAAAACTAAGTTTTAATCTTCATTCAATGTAATATTGTAAGAAATCATTTAGCTAATAATTAATTTATCATTTTGCAAAGAAAGAAGCATTAAACTATAAGGCCCATCAAAACATTCAAATAATTTTTACTTAATATTTGTTTTTTATCTTTTATTTATGAAAGTTTGATTTATTGATAACCTTTCAAACAAATTCCATAAAATATAAGTTTACATAGAATCAGTTAATAATTAAGTAATCAGTTCACAACATAAAAGAATCAAACTATTATTTTTATTGAAACATTCAAATAATTTGTACTTAAATTTTTTTTCAACTTTAACTTTCATTTATAAATATTTTATTTATTAATAACATCATGAAATGATTCCAGAACTTTTAAGTTTTAAAAGAATATAATAATAATATAATGATAATAAATATTAATAACAAAATAATGTTTAACATTATTTTTATAGAAACACTCAAATAATTTTCAATTGATATTTTTAAAAAACGTTTCAATTGCATTTATGAAAATTCGAGTAATTAATTAACCTTTTATACTAATTCCAGAAAAAATTAAACATATGTCTATATAATTTTGAAAACTGAATTCAGATACTCATTTCTCAACATCGCAAACATTAAAAAAATTATATAATTTTAATGAAATATCTAATCACATAACCTTAAAGTAAATAATAAATTTATGCTACTTAATAGAAAACAATTAAAACTCAATCTTTATGTAATTTAATATTGTAAAAAAAATTATTTAGCTAATAATTAAATAATCAGTTCAGAACACAAGAAGCATTAAATAATTATCTCCATTAAAGCATTCAAATAATGTTTACCTAATAGTTTTCTAAATATCTGAATTATTAATAACTTTTTTAACTAATTCCAGAAAAAATAAAAACATATGTACATATAATTTTGAAAATTGAATTCAATCATTTCACAACATCAGAAACATTTGAAAAATTATGTAACTGGAATAGGGGTATTTTAAATACGAATACATTTTCATTATACAAATTATAACCAATATTCAATTACATTACAAAATCTTTAGGTAAATATCCGATTCACGTTCAGCATAAAAATCATTAAAAAATTATTTTCATTAGAATATTCAAATAATTTTTACATTAAATTTTTTTCTTTACTTGAAATTGCATTTCGATACATTTAATTTATTAATGACCTTTAAAAATAATTACAGAAAAAATGGAAATACATGTACATATTAATTAATCATTTTACAACAGAAAACAACAGTAAATAATTAACATCATTAAAACATTCAAATAATTTTTACTTTATATTTTTCTGGAAACTTGAATTAATAATAACCTTTTAAACTAATTTCATAAAAAAAAGAAAAATATACGTTAATATAATTTTCAAAGCAGAATTCTGATACTTATTTCACATCACAAATATTTTTAAAAAATTATATAATTAGAATAGAGGTATTTTTAACATAAATAATCTTTTATTTTACAAATTATAGCCAATATTCAATTGCATAACCTTAAAGTGAATAATCAGTTTATGTACTTAATTAAAAAAATTAACATTTAATCTTTATCTAATTTAATATTGTGAAAAAAATTACTGAGTTAATAATTAATTTATCTGTTCACAACATATAAGGTGGCCCCACGAACTAAGACAACGATGTAGTCGATTCCGACTGTCCCACAATCTTACACAAGATGAAGGTTACCTCTTTTCATATGAAAGATTATATGAAACTCTAAATTTGATCCCTTGAATAGGTTGAAATAGGACAAAGAATGTTGTCAATTTTTTTAAAGAAGATATTGCAAAACTAGTGAAAATGTTCATGTTTTCTTAAAATGTAAATAAAATCTAATCTAATAAACAATTTTCAATGTCTTTTAGATCATTTTAAACGTAAATTTCTATAAAATGTCACCAGCTGAAAGAAATATTTTTGAATTTTTTTAACTTTTTTGTATCAACTTAGAAAATTTTCATTATATTGGATTTTATTCAAATTTGAAGAAAACATTGGAATTTGCAATATCTTGGCTCATTTTATAGAGAATTCTGGTAGCTTTCAACCTATTCAAGAAGAAAAAAAATTAAACTCACATATAATTGACATTAAAAGAACCTAAGCAATCATCGAGAAACTTTATGGTATTATTTTATATATGAGATGTCAAGCTTCAGACAGTGTTGCTGAACAAGTCCAGTTTCTAAATTTCATGACTTTTCCAGGTTTTCCAGGTTCTCCAGGTCTAGTGGCAACCCTGTCCGAAATGTTTCAAGACTTTTTGCGAGAATCATTACAATATTTTTCAAGAAAGGATCTCGATAACCGATCGAGATATTTCTCGAGAAAAGGTGGATTTTCGAGATTTGAGACTTTTTTCGGACAGGATGTCTAGCCCTCTATTTATTCGAAATAAACTGAGTTTTATTCAAACTGAATCTTTAATATTGGAGAGGGGCCGTTTAAGTATTACGTAACGCCTTTACAGACCATTTCGCCCCCCCCCTTACCTCGTCTTCAAGAGTTTTTTAATTGTCATGTACACATATTCGGGATACATGAAAACTTTTTTGATAAGATAAAAATAAAATTTTTTAACAAGTCTGAACATATTCTAAAAGTGAAGTTCTTTGCAAATTGCAAACCGTAAAATACAATTATTTTCTAATTAGGATCGTTTGGTAATTCAAGGATTTCCTAATCTTAATTTACTTCAAGAAAAATAAGACTTAACTGTTATGATGTGTGTTCTATAACAAAACCTTTTGGAAGGAATGAATGGGGTATTTTAGGTAAATAATATTTGAATAGTATGCTTTTCAATAAAGATCTTTATTGTTTTTATTATATTTTTTATGGTAGCCGCACAAAATGAACATGTTTTACTGCTTACGAATTAAGCGTTAACTCTCTCTTTTCAAGCGACGTGGCTCTACCTGCATATATAATATTGCAATATGCAGTACACACTCCTATT
>JAUELO010377085.1:0-14518 GCA_032357855.1 Amphibolips quercusostensackenii | reverse complement strand
GGCACGAAGAGAGATTTGAGGTTTGGCAGGAGAAAGAGCTTTTGGAGAAGAATGACGACTGTCATAATAATAAGAAGGGCGAAAACGAGGAACACACGAAACAGGTTCGCCATTAGGTAAACATTCGGACTCCTAACTTAACTTTGCAACAAGAAACAGACGGTTAAATTTCTCTTGTGTATTCCTTATTTGATAAAAAAGGTAAAGCTGTGACTTTGTTTATGAGAATTCATAAATACAATTATGATCAAAACCGCGAAATAAATCAATTTGTTTATAAAAACTATGTATAACAATTACAATTATTGTGGTTTAGTTTAAGGCTGTAATTAAGTGTTAAATTTACAGAACTTAACTATAAAATCCATATTTGAGTGTATTCTAACGCCGAAAATGCAGCAGATATTGTTTTAATTAATTAATTTGTTTATAACAATAAAAGACATAAAGGAATTCGATCTATAATTGATCATTTTCACTTTTTGAAAGTGAATTTACTAATTTTTTCAATTTTTAAGAAAACGTCAATAAGTAATGTAGCAATTTAATAAATATAAAAACTTATTTTTTTTTGGCATCTTTTAACTTGAAGCACAAAAAGCTAAATTTTTAATAAGCTCAAATTTATAGAAAGAATCACATTTAAAATCGGATAAGGAATACGACCTTTAAAACTCTTAGCGCCAAAAATAAAAATGGATCTTTTTGGATTGAAATCCAATTCTTGTTTTGAAAAAAATTGTCAAAAAATGGTCTGTTTTTGTTATGTTAAACTGTTTTCAATTGAAAATCGAAACGTTTCTTGGTTGAATTATCCAAATTTTTGGTGGAGAATTAATCTTTTTGGTAAAAAAGTTATCATTGTAGTTTGAAATCTATTTCTTTAATTAAAATTTGATCTAAATCTGAAAATTCAACACTCTAAAAATTATACTATTCATCAGTAAGTTCAAATAGAACTCGCGGGCAAGACTTCCTTCACCGTGGAACTGTTTTTCTCAAATTTTACCAAATAAAGAATCTAATCACTTGGCGCTAATTGGACAATTCTGACGTGAACTTTTTGGTTGAAGCACCACGTTCCTCGCGTTCTTATATACCAAAGGTTTAGAAAGCCCGAGTGGTTTTTACGAAAACACGCCATTATCCTCACGTTATCATTATCATTATTATTATCATTTGTAGAATGTAAATTTTTGCTTTTAAGGAATGCATTCGAAGCTTATTTTTCCGGGTCCCACTTGTAAACACTTTATTCTCAAACGAAAATTTATAAAATACAAAAAGTAGAGAGTAAAGTAATAATTTTTAAGCTGAAAAAGTTTGTTGGGAAATTAAACAATGATGCGAATGATCAATTTTATTCAGCCTTTATAAAAAGTGATAGATACATTATATTATATTTTTCATAAAATGTGAAAAGACAAACACCATACATTTACCAAAGAATAAAGCTATCAGTTTTGTGCGGAACTAATTATACTTTGTAGGTTCACATTAAAAATTTGCCGACACTCATACGGTCTTTTTTCTGAATCTTTAATAACAGTACCTGGAAATAAAATCAATTATCTTTATTAGCGATTATATAATGTGTTTTTCTGGCGAATAAAAATGTATAGGGATTTGAACCAGTTTGCCCTTACTCCACCAGCCTAAAAGAATTTTTTGGCACATAAATAGTATAATTTGAGAGCTTTTCCTAGTAGATCAAAAAAATAAAAACTTTGAAGTGTAACAGTTTTTCAGTTTTGAGGTGTCACATCTATCACATTCTTAAGAAATGATTTTATTTGAATTGATTTTGAGTCGAAAAATGTATTTTAAATTAACGAATTGGACAAGTAGTCAGTGGGTACTTCGAATATTCTTCCAAATGTGCATTCGTCAAATATTTGTCAAGCATTATATCAGCTTATAAATAATTTTTAATTATAAAGAAAATTATGATGGATTTTAAAACTTATATTCAAAAGTGATTATTCCTACTTATTCAAAAGGTATTCACTATAAGAATCGTAAATATAAACCATAACAAAACCGCCTTTCGAAAAAATTTAATATAGGTCGATTTACCTAAAATTTATATAGTAATTATTTCTCATGATATAATAAAAACATGCTTGAATAAAGCATTTGAAAAAACTTGGTTCTGAGAGTCTATGTCCCTCAGGTTAGGGATATAATTAAGAATTCGAAGTCAGGTAAGGCTGCTGGTGTAGACAGTATCAACGCTGAAATGATTGAATACGGTGTCGGCTACATGCCTCAAAGCTTGTGCGAATTGATAAATTCATATATCGAGATGAAAGAAGTTTCTGATGACTGGAAAAAACTATTATTATGAAGATGTTTTTGAAGAGATTTCACTTCTTTTTTACTCGAAAATTTTTTTAAACAAAATACTCGTTTAGACCATAACAATATATAATACTGAACACAATATAATGCATATAATTATTATGGATGAAATAAATGAACATATGACTGCTGTTAACAGTTTTGTTTTCCCTAGATATTCATGTGACGGATTAATGTTAAATATTGTATACAAATCGGATTAATAGTGTGAACATGAGGTCTACTGATTTACTACATATAAATATTACATTTTTCATGTTTGATGAATATGCTAAATTCACTCACAATATGGATAATATGTGTATAATGCACAGTATTTTTGTTTAGTAACTTTTTGTTGATGTTAGAAGGTTTGATGAAAATCGGCTTAAGATTGGCAGATATATACACACAAGGGGCTGAGTGCATATTATTTAAGAAAACGTATTAGCACTTTCTGTTAAGGTGATTCGCCACAGCGAATTTTCGCGAATCCTGGTTTCACTTAATGATCAAAAAGTGAACTTTTTTACATAATAAGGAAAACATCTCTGTAAATAATTAATAAATCAAAATTTCCTGCATAATATCACTGAGCCACACTTGAAAGGCGCATATTGAAATTTTTCATCTAACCGGTTGAATAGTCTAGGCTCCAAGTGTTATTAAATGGTGAAAAAGTCGAATTTTTTTGCATAACAAGTGAAATGTCTAAATATCTAGTATAATAACAATCTGAATTTGCATAAATATTTTTAAACTCTTATATTTTTAAATAATTTACAAAATTAAAATTCTTTTCGAAAAAAATGACAGACCCTTTATGTTCAAAAGTTGTTAATAGTTTTATGAGTTGTATGACTTTTGTGTCAGTTCAAAAAGCTTATCAAAATTAACAATTGCTATATACATTAATCAGGTGCACCAATATTTTTACGTTTTCAATTATAATCAAAACGTCAACGTAACATCAATTATCACTGTCTGATAGTGCACCAATCTTAAAATAAAATAATGAAAAATCAAGAGAATCACTATACGAACTAACTTCATGCGGATGGAGGGGGTAACAGTTACAAAATTGACGTACAGAATTTATGGATGGACCTTAAGAGATTCCCTAGAGAGAATTGAGGCACGTGGGAATCGTTACGGATTCGTTAGGGCCAACTGAAATGCAGAAGTCCTTTTTAGCGCGCGGTTCAGACACATCAACCAATCGCAAGTTCAGAACTATGAATTAAGGTTAGGTTTTTTTCACAACTTTTACTAAGCACATGCGTTCTCAAACTTGTGTTTAATTTTTGTGACGACTTTTATATTCTGGTTGGCCCTAGTCGAGCGGTGGGGGCTTATGCGTCTTAATTCTCTTTAGAGGATTTCTGGGTACACATATATATTATTATTTGTGATAAAAACTAAAAACTGACACTAAAAGTCATGTTTACGCAGTATCACAACGAATCAGGTTTTTCTCAACAATGTGCGCAAGATCTCGTGACTACAAAAAAAAGAGTCATTATATATTTGTTAGATGGAAATAATATGGTATTTCAGTTTGAAGTTAAATAATTTGTGTGGATTAATATCGTTTACATGCACTGTTTTAAATGTCTTTGACATTAGAGAACGGGTGCCTAATGGAGTTTCCTTGACTTCTTTTGGGCTCATTTCCGAAACCATGCTATTCTCCATGTTTATTTTTGCCCGTTTTCATAAACATTTCACAAAGTATTTTATTACAGTTACCATTCTCCACTATTGCAAAGATGTCCCTATTATACGTTGAGAATACACTTTGTTCTTCGCTTGGCATACGCACAATTGGCTAATGTTCTCCTCTCAATTTAATTAATTTATAGCGAGGAAAAGTGTTTCTTCGGAATTCAAATTGCCGGTTCGGATTTGTCTTGGGTATGAACCAAAGAACTCTAAGTTTTTCCAGTGTATATCCAAGGTTGTGTGAAAAAGAAGGCCTGACAAGAGGAGACCTTCACCTGGCATGAGAAGAGCTTCGAGGCTCGGAAAAAGAAAGAGAATTTGCAGGAGATTGATTTCTGTTAGGTACATCAGAAGGTCTAGAACGAGTGTACAAAGTAGGGTCGCCAGTAGGCAAGCAGTCGATCTGTAACCTTAACTCTGCAACAATAAACAGAGGATTTCTTTTTCCTAGTGCAACTCTTGTGCTCACTTAACAGAAACGTAAGTTCTACTATTTTTGGTCATAGGATCAAGTTGAGTAAAGAAATACTAAGATATTCTGAGTCAAAATTTCAGTTATAAAAAGGTTACATTCTTGGTACGTTTTGACCTCAATCTGTTAGTCATCATATGGCAATTTATGCCTCAAAAATCAATTCTGTTTTGCGTATAGCTCATAAAATATGTACTCAAGGGGGGTGAGTTATGTCCCGGAGGGTGAAAAAGATATATATTTTTTAATTTTCTTGTAGTATAACACCTCAAAAATATTCCCTTAAAAATTCAAGTCGATCGAAGTGAAACTGGACAAGTTATAGAACTGTAAGTTTCCGCTCCTCGCGCGGAACACACGAGATGCAGGTAGTGACTAAAACTTTAAACGTGTTTTTTTCAAAACAACATTTTTGAAGTCGGTGAACAGTTTCTCTCAAAAACTATTGCACTGATCTTTACCAAATTTCGTACACACTTTTAAAAGATATATCGAGAGAATGCAACGATCTTGTCTATCGATTTTTGTTGTTGTTGCTATTTTACAGATACAAAATGGCAGATGTTTTAGGCAAAAAGTCGACTAATTCCGTTTTTTGACTGCTAAGAACGGGGAAAAATAAGAAAAATTTCAACGGATTTGTTGTGTCCTAGATATTCATTCAATTTATCAAAATCTTTTTGTTTTATTGACTTCCGACAATCCGTTCATGAGTTATCCTGTTCACCGCAAAGCATCTTTTTTCAAAGGCGTGTCCAAAAATCTTTTGGCAACGGCTAAATTATTTATATTTTTGGACCAAAATTTCACAGGATATTTTTTAAATGTCACTTTAGAATGGACAAAAGTTCCTGAATGAATAACATTTACCGCTGCTTAACGAAAACTCGTTGAAAAAACGTTTGTTTTCTACCCTCTGGACCATAACCTTCCAAACGCTTTAAAATAATAAATATATTATATTATTACATTCACCAATAGAATTGAGTACGACCGTTATAGATAAAACAAGCATGTGAAAAATCTTTATCTTTTCTAATAACATAAAAAACTGATGAGTTTGATTATGAAAAACTTGATAAGAAATTAAACGTATTAATATTTTAGTGCTTTATTAGATTATACAATCCATGTCCCGTATGATCTTTATCTTATACATTTTAGGCAATGAGTTTGTCTGTCTCAGATATTTACATTTTATCAGAGCTGAATTTAAGGAAAAAATGTACGTAATTAATCGTTAAAACTGTTATTACAATTTTTATGATTTTTTACGTTTCAGTGACATGCTTCGTTGACATCGAAAATTTGTTTAGTGTCGTAACATTCTTTATTATTTATCATACGTTACTGAAGGCTTTGAAAAATCTGCAGTCTATTTTTTGGTGACAATTAATTATCTTAACTGAAAATTTAACTACATTGTTCAAAAATTTATATTGTGAAAAAAGGGCTTTTCACTAAGCTCAATGTGAACAGCTTTAATGGCAAAGCAAAAAAAATTCCATCCTTAATCTTAGTTTCGTTTAGATTCCGATGACACGTTTCTCTGATAAAAAAGGGACTATAATAGTCAAGCTCGGAAACCAAAAACGCGAGTTTGAAAGAGAGACGGCCTTTCGAAAGATTGCTTATCACACACTGCGGAGTAGCAGGCTTTGAGCATTTGTGTACTACTCTTTTCACTGCAATTCGTTTCTTAACTATCCAGAAATATTATTATTTTACATAATCTTCTTGGTTGAAAATGCAACTGTTTGATTATTATTCTCTTGAAAAATACAAAATTATTGTTAAAAATGTGATTTTTCTTTGATCAACAAGTCAGAGTAAAATTTGTTTAATTTATAGTTTTTAAAGACTTGAAAGTGGCAATTCATAAAAGTTTCATAATATTTGAAACTTCTATGACTTTTTTATAACTGTAATAAATTAAGACCACCTACTTTTAATTTAAAAATGGTGATAGTAATAGATTTTAGCAATTATTAATTTCTTAAATTATTATTGCAACGTCTACATGATATCAAATATCACTTTCTGAGAGAACACAAATCTTAAAACAAAATAATGAAGAAAGAAAAGAATTACTGGGCACTAACTTCGTGCTGCGGACAGAATGCATTAGTTGGGTATCACGGAGTAATAATACGGAGACCTAATCTGATGTGGAAACCGCCTCGAGTTTTGACAGCGGTAACTGCACCTTTATTGCCAGGCTCAGACGTTTAGAGCGAGCACTATTAAATATTCGGGCATGCGCATAAAGACCTGCTATCTCATTTGCTCCCGTAAGAAGCATGCGAGTGAGTACCATTACTTTAATGACAGCTGAAAACGAAGGTTATGTTTTTTTGCTTTGTTAACTTTAAACGTCTGTACCTGTCAATAAAGGTGCAGTTACCGCAATCAAAGCGAATGTACCGAGATAGTCCTCCTTATTATTACTCCGTGCTAGGTATACTTGTATATAATTATTAGCAATTAGCAAACTGAAACAGATAATTACTAGTTACTTGCAATACACAAACATTATTATATTTTAGTGTTACATTTCTGAACAATTAAGTTACTGGTGTTGCTAAATATTGTTCCAATGTACTGTTTTGAATATCTTTGAGATTGGGTGACGGGTGCCTAATGGAGTTTCCTTTATTTCATCTTGGTTCATTGCCTCAATATCGCCGCTATTTATGTTTATTTTTGCACGTTTCTTAACGCCATTCGTAGCTAATATATATATTCCACGAAGTGTCATTTTAATTCTAGTAATTTCCACTATTGCGAAGATGTCTCCATTAGACGCTACTAATACACTTTGTTCTTTATCTGGCATAGGAAGAATGGTGCTGCAGTCTCCTCTTATTATAATTGGTTTATTTCGAGAAAAGGTGTATCTTCGAATTTCGAATACTCGATTCGGATTCGTCGTGGGAATAAATCGAACAACTCTAAGTTCTTCAAGTGTATATCCAAGTACGCGTAAAGGAGACTTGGACCTGGCACGAAGAGAGCTTTGAGGCTCGTCATGAGAAAAAGACCTTGGTGGAGAATGAGGAGAAGAAGATCCGGAACGAGAAACATACGGAATAGGTTCGCCATCAGGCAAACATTCGAACTCTGAACTCAACTCTGCAACAAGAAACAGAGCATTAAATTTTGTTTGCGTATTTCTTGTGTGACCGGAACTGTGTAGCGCCGAAATGTCAAGAATTGTCATTTTTCACATGAAGCGAAACATGCAGTGGCAAATAGAAAACAGTAGAAACTTGAAATAATAAAAAAAGAAAGGCTTTCGGATGTGAAAAAAGTTTTTCAAAAGTTAACAGGAAATTAGAGATTCAGTTAAGAAAATACGTACACAATTGAACACGTATATCACTCGTCATAACAATTTCCACATCGCTCAAAATGATGATAGTCAACTCATCGTTAAATCTAAAAAATTAGTTATAAAAATTTTTGAAACTGATAATATTAAGAGTCAACTCTACTCGTTGAATCTAAAGAAAGGACTTTAATAAATATTGTGTCATTGCTGAGTAATCATAAAAAATATTTAATTGATAAATGTAAATTTCTGCGATGCTTAAAAAAATGTAATGCTTGGATTAAATTTTATCAGAAGCAACGTCAAAATCGACGAACAAAATCTCGGATTAATTTTTTATTTGAAAGATTTTTGTTTTATTAGAATCAAATAATTGAGATAAATGATTCCCTGCTTTAAAATAAGCTGTAAATAATTTTTAATGATATAATAATATTAAAAAGATTATGATTAGATTTTTGAAATTCGAAAAGGAGCTTTGTGCTGAGAGGTATATTCCTTTTTCGTTTTAAATTCAGCTATTTGTTGAATATGATCTCTTTTTAAAAATAAATTCCTATTTGTGAATTGAAAATTTAACTGTTTTGCAAAAATTTTCTCTTCTGCCTAATAAATTCAATAATTAAATTAAATTTTTTTTCCATTCACCTATTTCTTAAAAATTTACTTCTTTTATGAATCTTTCTTTTTTGGTTGAATTTAGTTGCTATTGATTAAAGATTAAGCATTTTTTTGTGAAAATATCAACATTTTTCGTTAAGAATTCTCTTTTTTCAGTTGAAAATGCATTATTTAAATTCAAAGTTTATTTCTTTGTTGAAAATGTATCTTTTTGAAAATTAAACTATTTTTTGAAAATCCATGTACTTTCTGGAAAATTCATGTTCTTTCTGAAAATTCGTCTTTTCGGCTAAAAAAATAAACCTCTGAATTGAAAATTAATGTTTTTGTTGCAAATTTCTATTTAATTTTTTGAATGAATCGATTTTATTTAAAGACTATACTCATTAGTTGAAAATTTGTTTTTTTTTTAATTTTTTGCTTACTTTTGTTTTTTGGTTAAAAGTTGAAATATGAACTATGGTACTTTTTTAAACGGTAATCTTTTGACGATGTAAGATTCAAACAAATAATTCTTTTATTAATGTTTATAATTAATAATTTTTTGATAACTCAGATGATTATGAAAGATTTACAAATTCATCTTTTTGGTTGAAAAGTAACTATTTAACTGAAAATTTAACTACATATTCAATTTTTAGTTAAAAAATGTTTCTCTCTTATCTAAAGATTCATGTACTTTGTTAATTATTTGGCTGAAAATTCTTTTTTTCTTCTAACAGAAAATGTAATTACCTCGTTTCTTGTAAAAACATATTATGTCCTAGTTGAGAATTCGACACATTTGTTGGAAATTCACGTCTTTTGTTCAAATTTCGTCTTCTTTTGTAAATTAAAAAAAATCGTTTATTCCTTAGCTAACTAATCAAGAAAATACTAAATAATCCTCTTTTGTATGGAATTCATCTTCACTTTACTTTAGAAAAATGTAACAGAAATGTTTCACACGACCCTGACTGTTTACGTTTGATTACCTTGATTTAGGATTGAGGCTATTTCCAGGCAACTCTCTGAAACTGTTCTTAAACCCAGGCTCTGGTGTATTAATAATTTTTAGTTGAAAATTCAACTACGAGGTACTTTATTGAAAATTTATTTTGTCAGTTAAAAATTTAATTACTTAATTCAAAATAGTTCGTTTTTAGTTAAAAATTCGAATTAAGACTGTGTCAGGGTAACGTCTGATACCTGGCGGCTCAGATGCTCTTTACTATATTGTCACGCGCTCGAGCGCGAGTTCATAGCTCGTTCGGGCGTTGTGGTGCTTAAACGGAGGCTACTGTGTTACGTTACCTAATAAACTCTGTTCCTATTTTTAGCATAATTTATTAATTCTCTCATTATTTTCAGAAGATACGAACTATTCATGATTTGTTAAGAAAACAAAAATTGAATCAAATATTAATTTTGTATTCTTCAAAAAATTAAACAATTACTTAATAAACATATTATTTTCAGCATTTACTTTTGTTATTCACAATAGTAATCATAGGCGGAAAACACTAACATGATATGCAAAATTGTTCAAGATTGTAAATATTTTACATTAAAAATATTTGTATAAATTTTTATACATTTTTTTTTTACTTTGCTGCACGAATCCACAAGTTCTTACAAAAAACTACAGCATTTTACTTTTTTTTTAAATTTAAGTATTTGACATCATAGAAATACTTGTTATTTTACGTAAATTATTGTAAAAAACTACAAATATTCACAGAAAACAAGAACACACCAATCTCAAATAAAATAATTAAAAAATCAAAGAATCACTACGAACTAACTTCCTGATGTGGATGGAATGTATTAGCTACGTATACTTGTATATTATTATTCATAATGAACAAACTGGACATAGATTACCAGTAACTTGTAACATAAAAACAATATTAGATTTCAGTTTTACATTTTTTTAACATGAAGTTACTAGTGTGGATAAGTATCGTTTAAAAGTTTTGTTATAAATATTTGTGAAAGTGGGTACCGGTTGCCTAATGGTACTTCCTTGATTTCATCTCGGTTCATTTTCTCAATTTTGCCGCTTACCATATTCACTTTTGCTCGTTTTCGAACGCCACTTTCTGTTTCCATATAAATTCCACGAAGTATTTCTTTCCTCTCAGTAATCTCCACTTTCGCAAAGACTTCTGCATTGGACGTTGATAACACACTTTGCTCTTCAGTTGGCATAGGAAGCATGATGTTATGGTCTCCTCTTAATTGCATTGGTTTATTGCGAGGAAATGTGTATCTTCGAATTTCGAATAGACGGTTCGGATTTCTCTTGGGAATAAAACGAACAAATCTAAGTTGTTCAAGTGTATATCCAAGAATGCGTAAAGAAGAAGGCATGACAGGAGGAGACCTGGACCTGGCACGAAAAGAGCTTTGAGGCTCGGCAGGAGCAAGAGGCCTTGGAGGAGAATGAGAAGGAGAAGATCCAAAACGAGAAACATATGGAATAGGTTCGTTATTAGGTAAACAGTAGAACGCTGAACTTAACTCTGCAACAAGAAACAGAGCATTACATTTTCCTTGGGTATTCCTTGTGTGACCGGAAGTGTGCAGCGCCAAAGTGTTAGGAATTGTCATTTTTCACATCAAACGAAACATACAGTGGCAAATGGAAAACAGTAGGAAGTTGAAAGAACAAAAAAAAGAAGGGCTTTTAGGATGTGAAAAAAAGTTTTTCAAAAGTTAACAAGAAATTAGAGATTAAGTTAAGAAAATATGTACACAATTGAACACATGTATCACTCGTCATAATAATTTCCACATCGCTGAAAATGATGATAGTCAACTTATCGTTAAATCTAAAAAATTAGTTATAAAAATTTTTGAAACTGATAATATTAAGAGTCAACTCTACTCGTTGAATCTAAAGAAAGGACTTTAATAAATATTGTGTCATTGCTGAGTAATCATAAAAAATATTTAATTGATAAATGTAAATTTCTGCGATGCTTAAAAAAATGTAATGCTTGGATTAAATTTTATCAGAAGCAACGTCAAAATCGACGAACAAAATCTCGGATTAATTTTTTATTTGAAAGATTTTTGTTTTATTAGAATCAAATAATTGAGATAAATGATTCCCTGCTTTAAAATAAGCTGTAAATAATTTTTAATGATATAATAATATTAAAAAGATTATGATTAGATTTTTGAAATTCGAAAAGGAGCTTTGTGCTGAGAGGTATATTCCTTTTTCGTTTTAAATTCAGCTATTTGTTGAATATGATCTCTTTTTAAAAATAAATTCCTATTTGTGAATTGAAAATTTAACTGTTTTGCAAAAATTTTCTCTTCTGCCTAATAAATTCAATAATTAAATTAAATTTTTTTTCCATTCACCTATTTCTTAAAAATTTACTTCTTTTATGAATCTTTCTTTTTTGGTTGAATTTAGTTGCTATTGATTAAAGATTAAGCATTTTTTTGTGAAAATATCAACATTTTTCGTTAAGAATTCTCTTTTTTCAGTTGAAAATGCATTATTTAAATTCAAAGTTTATTTCTTTGTTGAAAATGTATCTTTTTGAAAATTAAACTATTTTTTGAAAATTCATGTACTTTCTGGAAAATTCATGTTCTTTATAAAAATTCGTCTTTTCGGCTAAAAAAATAAACCTCTTAATTGAAAATTAATGTTTTTGTTAAAAATTTGTATTTAATTTTTTTAATGAATCGATTTTATTTAAAGACTATACTCATTAGTTGAAAATTTTTTTTTTTTTTTTTTCATTTTTTGCTTACTTTTGTTTTTTGGTTAAAGGTTGAAATATGAGCTATGGTGCTTTTTTAAACGGTAATCTTTTGACGATGTAAGATTTATTATTTTAGTTAAAAATTAATTTTTTTGCTTTAAGATTTTATTTCCGCTTGAAATATTTTTTGTTTCACTTGAAAATTTAACTGTGAGGTTTAGAATTCATGTATATTATTAAAAATTCGTCTTTTTGGGTAGAAAATCGTCTTTGCCTGAAAATTTATTATTTGGTTAAAATTAGTTTTTGTTGAGTTAAACAATTTTGTTAGAAGTTGGTCCTTTTTGCTTAGAAATTAGTTTTTTATGGGTTAGAAATTAAGCTATTTATTTAAAATTCATATTTGCGGGTTGAAAATTCCAATGTTTTGTAGATAACTATTTTTTTTGGCTTGAGAGTTTAACATTATGAATAAAACATGTTTTCTTTAATGAACAAAAAAATTTGGTTTTTAAAAATTCAACTATTTGTTTACAATGATATTTTTTGTTAAAAATGCAGCTGTTTTTGTTAAATTTTACTGTTTCTAATCAAAAATTATTATCCTTTTCGCTTAAGATTTTTTTTTTGAAAATTAATTTTTTCAAGTGAAAATTCACCCATTCAACTATTAGGTTGAAAATTAAATTATTTTGTTTAAACTTCATCTTTTGAAAAATCGACTTCAATTGGTTGAATTTAACTGCACTGAACTCGTATAACAATCCTTATCTTACTGAATTTGAGCAAAAAATAATTTATTTAATCATGAAGAACTCGATTAACAAGGTAAGTGCTGTATATTTTGGCTGTTTATTACAGCAAAAATACATATTTTGTATAGTCGTTGTCTCATAGCTTGTAGACGTCAAGTTTGTCCTTCTTATGTATTTACATTTAATTAGAGCCAGTTGAAAAAAATGTAAATTATAAATTCGTTAAAATTGATATCAAAATTTATATAATTTTTTATTATCGAAAATTTAGTTAGTTTGGTAAAAAATTCATCTATTTCTGGAAAATGACCTTTTTAATTGTAAATTTGTATTTGTGATTTTAAAATTGAATTATTTCGTAGTAAACCCTTCTTTTAGCTTCCAAATTTAAGATTTAGTATAAAACATTTTTTCTTTATTGACTCAAAAATCACCGTAAGTCGAAAATTAATCTATTTTTTTAACATGAACTTTTTTCGTTAAGAATTTATTTTCTTTGTTCAAAATTGATGTATGTATTCCCTCAACAATTGGGACACTTTTCAAATTCTGTTTTCTACAACACAACACATTTTGCGTTCCCCGAAAGAAATTTAGAATAAACTTGTACTTATTTCCGACAAACACAAATCAGGTTTGGAAGAAAATAGAACTTATAAAATAATAAACATTTAATTGCATAAATTCTAATTTCCGTATAATTAAAAAAAAACGTACTAAAAGTTAAAAATATATATAATCATATTCACCAATAGAATTGAGTACAACCACTAGGGATAAGATAAACGTGTAGGAAACCCTCATCTTTTTTATTTCTAGAAAGAACTGAATAATTTAATTATAAAGAACTCTATGAATAATGTAACAGCTAAAAATTTGAGTGCTTTATTCGATTATATGACACATGTGTCGTATAATCTTTATCTCATACACTGTAGGCATCAAGCTTGTCCTTCTCTGATATTTACATTTCATTAAAGATAGATTAAAAAAAAGTCAATACTAAATTCCTTTAAACTGTTATCGTAATTCATATAACATCTTACGCCTTAGAGAAATCTATCGTTTTGCCCACAAGCAACTACATAGTCATAATTTATAATCATAGTCATAGCCAAAGTTTAAAATTTCGAAAAATATTTATTCCCATTCTTATCATTGTGAAATGTTGTGCATAGATTTATTCATCATGGTTTGTTCTATATCTAAAATGTATTTATAAAAAAAATTGTTCGTTTATATGTATTATATTTATATTTGAATATCCATTTGTAAATTTTGCAATATCCACTGTTGCAAAAATGTCACAATTGGGCGATGATGATACACTTCCTTCTGTTGGCATGGGGAGAAGGATATTATGGTATTCTCTCAATCTAATTTCTTTATTTTGAGAAAGAATATATTTTCGATAGCCGGTGCGGATTCGTCTCGCGACTAAGACAAATAATTCTGATTTCTTCAAATAGATATCTAAGTATGCGCATAGTAGGATAAGACCTGGTAGGAGGAGACCTAGACCTAGAAGATGGAGAACTTGACCTAGCAGAAGAAGACCTAGACCAATCAC
>JAUELO010376982.1:0-14520 GCA_032357855.1 Amphibolips quercusostensackenii | reverse complement strand
GGCAGATTAATTATCACCAAAAAAAAAGAATTTTCAACAACACAATTGAATCTTTTAAACAAACAGTTGAATTTTCAACTAGAAAAAATAAATTTCTGATTAAATATATCAATTTTCAAGTGAAAATGAAATAGTTATAATTTCAGTTGGAGAAATGAATTGCTAACAAAAAAAAAATGAATTTTCAACAAAAGATTTCTTGGTTCGACCAAATAGTTGAATTTTCAATAAAACACATGGATTTTCAACCAAATTACTAGAATTTTAAACTAAAAAAGATAAATTTTCATTCAAATAGTTGAATTTTTAACTGAAGAAGATCCATTTTCAACCAAAGATAAAACGAAATTTCAAAAAAATAGTTAAATATTCAACTAAAAAAAGAACAGTTTTTAATTAAAAATATTAACTTTTAAGTAAAAATAAAATAATTACATTTCCAATTAAAGAAATGAATTGTAAGAAAATGAATTTTCAACAAAATAGTTTAACGTTAAAAAAAAGTTGAATTTTTAAATAACTAGTTAAAATTTTCAGCTAAAAAAGATCATTTTATGATTAAAAATATTAATTTGTAAGTAAAAATGAAATAAGAACATTTCCAGATGAGTAAATAAATTATAAACAGAAAAAATGAATTCTCAACAAAAGAGTTCCACGTTCAACCAAATAGTTGACTTTTCAACTTGAAAAGATTATTTTTCAATTAAAAATATCAACATTTGAGTAAAATTGGAATAATTACAATTTCAATTACAGAAATTAAATTTAACCAATAAAAAAAATAATTTTCAACAAAAAAAGTTGAATTTTCATCCAGAAAAGATCAATTTCTAATTTAAAATCTCAATTTTCAAGTGAAAATGGAATAATTACATTTTCAGTTAAAGAAATGAATTGCAAACAGAAAAAATTAATTTTAATAAAAGAGTCCCACGATCAACCAAATAGTTTAATTTCCAACAAAAAGGTGATTTTTCAACCAAGAAGATTAAGTTTCTACTAAAAATACGTATTTTCATCAAAACAGTGAAATTTCCAACCAAATAATTGAAAAAACAACTAAAGAAGATAAATTTTCAACCAAAAATGAACTGAATTTTCAACAAAATAAGTTAAATTTTTCAGCTAGAAAAGATCAGTTTTTATCTAAAAATATCATGTTTCAAGTAAAAATGAAATAATTATATTTTGAGTTAAAAAATTAATTTAAAAAGAAAATGAATTTCCAACAAAACACTTCAGCGTTCAACAAAATAGTTAAATTCTTAAACAAATATTTAAATTTTCAGCTACAAAGGATCAATTTCTAATTAAAAATATTAATTTTTAAGTGAGAATGGAATAATTACATTTTCAGAAAAAGAAATAAATTGTAAGCAAAAAAAAAAAAGAATTTCTAATGAAAGAGTTCACGTTCAACCAAATATTTAAATTTGCAACCAAATAGTTGGATTTTCAATAAAAAGATGATTTTTTAAACAAGAACATTAATTTTGTATCTAAAAGACGTATTTTCAATAAAATAAAGGAATTTTTAACCAAATTACTTGAATTTTCAACTGAAAAAATAAATTTTCAACGAAATAATTGAGTCCTTAACCAAAAAATGTGCAATTATTAATCAAAAGAGTTTAAAATTTAACCAAATAGTTGAACTTTCAACCAAAAAGATGGGTTTTATCCTAGAAATCTAAATTTCTGCCCAAAATACGTATTTCCAACAAAATGTATGAATTTTCAACAGAATAGTTAAATTTTCAACTAGAAAAAATTAGTTTCAAATTAAAAATATCAACTTTTAAGTAAAAACGGAATAATTACATTTTCTGTTGAAGAAATGAAGTGTACAAAAATAAATTTTCAACTAAAAGAGTTTAAAATTCAATCAAATAGTTGAATTTTCAATCAAAAAGATGGTTTTTATCCAAAAAGATTACATTTCTGCCAAAAAGACATATTTTTAACAAAATATAAATTTCCAAACAAATAGTTGAATTTTTAACTAAAAAAGATAATTTTTTAACCAAATAGTTCAATTTTCAACCTACAAAGATAAATTATTAACCAAAACGAGAAATTTTCACCCAAAAAAATTAATTTTCTACGAAAAAATGACAATTTTTCGCCAAAATAGATGAATTTTTTAATAAATAGTTGAATTTTCAACTAGAAAAACAAAAATTTGCAGTAAAAAAAATTAAACTAAACAGTTAAATTTTTAACCAGAGATGAATTTTAGATTAAAATAATGAATCTGCAATTTTGCAACCAAGCAAATGAATTTTTAATAAAGTGGGTCAACTTTAAGCAAAAAAAAAAAAAAAACAATTTTCTATAAAACAGTTGAATTTTTAACAAAAAATGATGACTTTTTAACAAAATACTTGAATTTTTCAACTAAAAAAATGAAATTTCAACCAAATAGTCGTATTTTGGAACAAAAAATATTAAACTTCAACAAAAAACGATGACTTTTTAACAAAAAACTTGAATTTTCTGATTAAAAAAATTAAATTTCAACGAAATAGTTATATTTTGAAAAACAAGAAATATTAAACTCTTACCAAAAACAGTTAAATTTTCAACTCAAAAATTTTAATTTCAACAAAAAGAGAAATTCTCAACAAAAAATTAAATAATTGATATTTCAACAACAACAAAAAAACGAATTTTCAACGAAATAGTTAAATTTCAAACCAAAGAGTTGACTTTTTGAGAAATTTAATTAAATTTGAAACCAAAGAGTTGAATTTTTGAGAAATTTAATTAAATTTCAAACCAAATAGTTTACTTTTTAATTAAATAGTTTAATTTACAGCATACAAACATAAATAATTAACCAAAATGACAAATTTTCAACCAAGAAAATTAATTTTTTACGAAAAAAAACAAATTTTAAACAAAATAGATAGATTTTCAAATAATTATTGAATTTTTAATTAAAAAAATGTAAATTTTCAATAAAAAGAAATTTAACCAAATAGTTTAATTTTTAAGCAAAGATAAATTTTCAATAAAAATAGTGAATCTACAATTTTGCAGCCAAGAAAATAAATTTTTAATAAAGTAGGTCAACTTTTATCTGAAAAAGGCCAATCTTCTATAAAACGGTTGTATTTTCAACCCGTAAAAGATTATTTTATACCAAAAAGACGAATTTTTAGCAAAATAATTTAACTTCTAACAAAACAGATACATTTTTAATTAAAATGATGAATTTTCAACATTCAATTTTTTTTTAATAAAATAGTTTAACTTACAACCCAGAATTTAAATTTGCTAATCAAAAACACAAATTTCCAATAAATAAATATTTTTCATTTAAGAGAGAAAAAAATGTAATACAAATGTTCGAACTTGCAACTAAAAAAGAAGAATTTTCAACTAAAAGAGATAAATTTTCAGCAAAAATTGGAAAAGTTAAATTTTAATGTAAAAATTGATTTTGAATAAAAAAAACTAATTTCAAAAACTAATTCAATTTTTACATAAGTAGTTGGATTTTCAATTTAAAAACAAAATCATTTTCAGCAAAAAATGTAATAGTAGCATTTTTAATAAAAAAAAAAGATTAGTTTTAAACTAACTTTTTTGTTGAAAATTCAACTGTTTTGTAGAAAATTCATATTTTCGGATAAAGCATTAAACAATTAGGTAAAAAGTTGAACTATTTTGTTGGAAGTTGATGTATTTTGTTGAAAAATTCGTCTTTCTTGGTTAAATTTAACTGTTTTATACTTTAAATTAAATTTTATTGTTGAAATATCAACTACTAATACATTTTTTGTTAACATTTTATATTTTTAGATTGAGAATTTAACTCCTTGGTTAAAAGTTGAACTAGTTTTTTAAAAGATATTTTTTTTTGTTCAAAGATTCATAATTTTAGTTGAATTTTTTATGTTTAGAAATTATTTTTTTTTAATGAAAATTTGATCATTTTGTTGAAAACTCGTCTGGTTAATTATAAACTAACTTTTTGATGAGAATTCCACTTTATTGCCGAAAATTCATATTTCCGACTCAAAAATGAAACAATGTGGTATAAGATTCAAATATTTGGTACAAAATTATATTGTTTTATAAAGAATTCATTTTTTTGGAAATTAATTTTCCTCAGTAAGAATGTAAGCACACCATTTTTGGTCAAAAATTGATCTTGCTTGGTTTAAAAATTTATCAAATAAAATTTGAACTATCATTAGATACATTGTGTAAAAAATTTAGTTGAAAAATGATGTAATTTCTTGAAAAATTGTGTTTTTTGGTAGAAAGTTCAACTATTCGTTTAAAAATTTATGAATTATGTTGAAAATTCATCTTTCGCGGTAAAAAATAAATTTTCTTGGGTAAATAAATTTATCCGTTTTGGTTATGTTCAACTGTTTTTTTAATGATTATTAAAATCTTTTTTTGGATTAAATATTAAATATTACCTTTTTTGTTGAAAATTAGTATTTTCAGGTGGAAAATTCCACTGTTTTGTAGAGAATATCTCTCTTTGGCTTGAAAATTGAACAATCCTGCAGAAAATAATTTTCTTTTTATTTATAAATAAATTTTTTAACAAATAATTTAACTATTCGATTTTTTATTTAAAATTGATCTTTTATAGATGAAAATTCATTTATTAAAAACAAAATCGTCCTTTATGATATAAAATTATTCCTCTTGGTTTGAAATTTAACTATTTGGTAGAAAATATATGTATTTTGTTAACAATTTGTCTATTTTGCTAACAAAATTAATTTTTCGTTAAAAATACGACTGTATTGTTAAAAATTAATCTGGTTCAGTGAAGGATTCAAGAATTTTGTTGAAAATTGGTCTTTTTTGGTTATAGTTAACTGTTTTTTATTTAAAATTAAAATTCTTGTGGCATAAATAAATATAGGTATAATAATGTCATTTTTTCAAAATAGTAGCAACATAGTGCAATCACTCAAAAAATACGACTTCAAGAAAATACATTAATTTTTTACCAATTAGTTGAATTTTAAACAAAAAATGAAATAGATAAATTTTTAGTTAATAAAATAAATTTTTAACAAAGTGCTTTAATTTTCAACTAAAGTGATAAGTCTGCAATTAAAATTATGAATCTTTAAACAGAACACTGCATTTTTAACAAAGTAATTCTACTCTCAATCTAATAGCACAATTTAAAAAAAAAGTGAATTTTTAATCATGAAGATTAATTATATCCCAAAAAGACGAATTTTCAACACAGAAAAAACTAGGGTTTCTATTAGAACCAATTTTTGGTTCTTAAGGGGACCCTCCATCAGATTTAAAAAAAAAAAATTTTTTTTACGGAAAATTATAGATACATGTGTGGAGATTATATGTGCAAAAGGATTTTTCGATTTGAAGAATATTATTTGTCGTGATATGACAAAAAACAACAAAGTTGTGCAAACTCAAACTTTCTCAAAACTTTAAATGCGTTTTTCTCAAAACCATGTTTTGCATTCGTTATTCAGTCCCCGGGCTCGTTCTATTTATCCGATTTACTTAATTCAAAGTTTGCGTGAAAGGAAATACTTTTTTGAATGCCATATATTTAAAATCGACAAAAAAATGGTTCATTATTAATTTTTAAGCGAGGTCAAAGTGAAAAAAATTGTAAAATTTTAAGTTTTTTTTTCAAGTGTTAATAATTTTAATTTTTTTTGTCCAAATTCATTGTATTTAGGTATAAGGCATAGGGAATTTTATAAATTTTAATTATCTGCCATTAATTTTGATTTCAGCTTACTACAACAAGCTGTGTCATTGAAAAACGGCAGCGATGTCGAGCTGGCGGAGGCTTACAAAAGCCGCCATTTTGAATTTTTCGAAAAAAAAATTTTTAACGCATTTTATAATGTTTGACAAATACATGTATGCTCATTCCGAGTTCTTATGTCTTTTAACTTTCCCACAATTAATTGTTAAACTTTGCCCTATTTTCGGCCAAGTCTGTTGGAGGGTCCCCTTGAGGAGTTGCAACAAAAAGGAACCCTAAGTATGAATTCAAACGGTTCCATTTAAGCCTTTTTGTCACTTCTGCCTCAACTCACTTCGAAGATTTTACAAGTTAATGATGCAAATTTTACTCTGTAATTCGTATTAAATAATATTGTACTGGGGAAGATTTAATAAAGAAACTAAAATTAAAGACATTAGTCACACTTGAAAGAAATGTAGTGCACATGAAATATGACAGTTTTTATGGTTATCTTTAAAATCCGATGTTTTCAACTGCGCATGTACCAAAAAGCGCGGGTATATTTAAAATGATATAGTATAAACTTGCAATATTACGTTAATGTAATTTTTTGGATAAGTAAGGTATTTCTGTCATTAAATTTAATTTGTTGTAAAAAAGAATATAAAAATTTCTTCATATTTATCTGCATGATTATTCATAGTATTCATTGATTTCAAATAGGCCCGCGATTTTCAGCACATGCGCAGTTGAAAACATCAGCACCAAAAATGGAATAGTTAAATTTTCATTTAAAAACAATCACATGTATTTTCAACCAAGAAAGACTTTCAGTTTAATTTTCAAGTAGAGAATGAACTCGTTCCCTGAATTTATAGAATCTTAATCATATAGAGGGGGGGGGTCACGGCAAATATTACGGTATGTTAGATAAAATAGGGGGGGGATGCAAATTAAAAAAAAATTACCTAATTTGATGATGACTTGATGATTCGGAAGTTGTAAATTCTTCTTTTATGATGCCATCCATCGACACACTCCTTCTCAGCTTCTTTATAGACGTTACCTCCTCAAAAAAAAGCTTTTCCTCCCAGTACAACAAGGAATCTTCGCGGTCGGTGGTAAAATACATATTATCCTTTTTATTTTTATTTTCTTTGAATCTGGGCGTTGCAACATGTTTTTTCTTCTGGGGTTTGTCGAGATATTTATTGAAACTAGGCAAATGAACAAATTCAGAGGAATAAGGAACTTTCTTTTCCTTGTCAGATTTAACATTGGAAGACAGAGGCATCGGAAAATATTCCTTTTTTCCACTTGGACCTGAACCCTCTGCAACAGCATTCAGCTCAAAAGTATTTTTCGGTGTTTTCGGTATCGCAGTTGTGAAAGGAGAATGACAGAGTGAAGATTCGCTTTGATGCGTTTTTCTTTTCCGATATTCAATGGTAATTAGCTGCCTGATGATTTCCATCACTATTCCAGTTTGATTCGGATCGAAATCAATCAGCTTCATAATTTCTGTGAAACTGAGGAAGCAACTATCAGCTTCGCTCGAGTGTTCTGAAGTGTAATTATAATCAGCTTGCAAAGTGTAGTGAAGAATAAGATTGAGCTGATCGATGGTGATTGCCTTGGAGGACTCATCCAAAATCATTGCGAGATTTATGATAGTATCACTGAATTTTCCAGTCTGGGGTAAATTTGGCATTGGACCTTTTCGGACACTCTCGATTGTGTCAATTAGTTGTAAGCCCGAAAGTATTTTGGGATCGGTTTTGTCCAAATCAGACTCTTTTAAAATAGATGCGAGTTGTTGGAGATAAGGCGGAAAGCGGAAAGAGATGTTAGAAGATACATTCGACAAAAACCCGGAATCGAAATGTTCAGAGGCCTGGGAGTCTACAGATTTATCAATTATGTCGGAAATTGTATTGCTTTCCTCTTCTGTGTAGAGTCTTTTGTTCAGAAAATCATCAGGAGGGATATTTGGTAATGTTTCACTGATTGTTGATTGTCCAGATTCTGTGGTGGAATTTCTTGTTGAACCTTTTCTAGTTCCTGCTGCGAGAATGGGCGATATTGGTCTGCCTGGATTGATCCGAACAGAATCATTTTTCGGCGACCGAAAAGCATTATTAAAAACGGAGTACTCTGATTCGTCTAAAAATAAAAGGAGTAAATTATTATTTTCTTTTTTAAGTGAAAGAGTGATTTATTATGTATCTTTTCAAATTCAATACCAAAAACACTTTAAAATCCTACGATTTTAGGTCGAAATTTATTGCATTTCTAACAAAATAGTTGAATTTTTTATAAAAACAGATTTTATTTCAAAAGAGATAAATTTTCAACACAAAAAGACAAATTTTTAGAACAAAAATTAATTTCTAACCCAACAGTTGCATGAGCAACCAAATAGATGAACTTTCTAGTAAAAGAGATAAGTTTGACAAAAAACAGTGAAAGATTTAATAAAATAGTATAATTTTCAAGACAAAAAAAAGATTTTTTCGAAGACAGTTGAATTTTTAAGATAAAGATTATTTTGCAACCAAGAAAGATAAAATTGCAACCAAGAAGGATGACTTTTCTATAATAAAAGATGAATTTTGAATCCAAACGGATGAAGTTTTAACAACATTTGTTGGGTTGAGGTTCCGTGAATGAGTTAAGGCTGAGATCTCGTTGAGAATTCAATTTATTATTTTTATGTTCACTCTTCGAGTGCTACAATCGTACTGACCCCCACCTCGGTGGGAGCGCACCGGCAGATCAAGAAGTTTGGAGTGGGGATAGCCAAGAGGGCGGGGCGTGCGGCAGGGCCGCTGGTGGGACTTCCGCGGATGCTCGAATCCAACAACATTCTTAAATTTTCTACCAAAAATGATGACAAACAAAATAGTTAAAGTTTCCGAATTTTTTTAGTTTTTTTAATAAAATAGATGAATTTCTAACTAAATATTTGAATTTTCAAGATACAAATATGCATTTTAATCAAATGAGGAATTTGTAAACAAAAAAGATTAAAATTCAATAGAATAATTCAAAATATTGAAAATATTTTTAAGAAGATAGTTGAATTCTTAACTAAAAAGTTGAAGTTTCAATAAAAAAGAATAATTTTCTACCCAAAAAGGCGACTTTATAACAAAGTATATTATTTTTAAACCAAATAGTTAAATTTTTAACCAAAAAGTTAAAGAGATTAATTTTCTAGACAAAAAGATGACTGCATGCAAATTGTGGAATTTTAAACCAAAAAGATGAATTATTGACCAAGAAGATTAATGTTCTATCAAAAAAGACGAGTTTTTAACTTTTCTAATATACAGGATAAAGTTTTAAGAAAACAAAGAATACTTAAATTTTCAGATAAAAAAAAAATAATTTTTTACCAAAAAAAAAAACAAAATTTACATTGTTAGTTATAAATTAATTCTCATTAAAAAAACTAATTTTCAACAAAATAGTCACATTTTTAACAAAAGAGAAGAATTTTAAATTGAAATGATGCATCTAAAAAAATGAATTTAAAAAAAAGAGTTTAACCCAAAAGATGATTTTTTAGCCAAGAAGATTAATTTTTTAAAAATGAAATAGTTAAATTTTGAACTAAGCAAGTAAATCTTTAAAAATATTAATTTTTAACAAACTTGTTTTCAACAAAATTGTTAAATCTTAAAGCCGGAAGGATGAAATATCCATAAAACGGTTGAATTTTCAACCCAAAAGCATAATTTATTAACAAAAAAGTTGATTTTTACCCAAAAAGTTAAATTTTAAACAAACAAGATTAATTTTCTACCAAAAAAGACGTCTTTTTAATAAAAATATATGAATTTTTCTACCAAATAGTTTAATTTCTAATTTATACAATACACAGGATAAAGTTTCAACCAAAAATGGAATAGTTAAATTTTCAGGAAAAAGAAATAATTTTTTACAAACACATCAATTTTCCAGAAACTTATTGAATTTTTACCCAAAATGATTAATTTTCGAGCAAATAGCTTAATGTTCTATCAAAAAGGACAAATTTTGAACAAAATACATAAATTCTGAACAGAATTATTCAATTTTTAAGCTAAAAACACGAATTTTCTACAAAAAAAAGTTGAATTTTGAACCCAAAAATATTATTTTTTAACCAAAAAAATTAATTTTCAACCCAAAAAGATGAATTTTCTACAAAAAAGTAGAATTTTGAACATAAGAGCTTAATTAAAAGCAAATAGTTGAATTTTCAACTATAATAATGAATCCTTAATGAAAAAATTAATTTTTTTACAAACTAGTTCAACTTTGACTCAAACAATCAACTTCTTAACAAAAAAATATGAATTCTCAACGAAGTATGTAACAGTTGATATTTCAACCAAGCGATTGAATTTTGAACCAAAAAGGATAAATTTTTGTTTAAATTTTCAATCAATAAATCTTTGATTAAAAAAAAAAAAAAATTTTTTAAAAGTTGTTAAATTTTGGATAAAAAAAGATAACTTTTTAATAATATAGTTGAATTTTTAACAAAATAATTAAAGTTTCAACCAAATAATAGAATTTTCAACAAAACAAGATGAATTCCGAACCAAACATATAATAGAAGCCTTTTCAATGAAAAAAAAATAATTGTTTAACAAAAAAGTTAATTTTCTACCAAAAAGTTGAATTTGCATGAAAATAGTTGAATTTTTAACTAAAATATATGAATTTTAAAATAAATAGATGTATTTCCAACCAAAAAGATTAATTTTAAGCAAGCAGATTAATGTTCCATAAAAACACGAATTTTCAACAAAATAGATTAATTTTCAACAAAATTGGTAAATGTTAAAACCAAAAGGATGAATTATCCACACGACGTTTAAATTTGCAACCCAAAAATGTGATTTTTCAATAAAAAACTTAATTTGTTACCAAAAATTTAAAATTTCATAAAAATAGTTGGATTTTCAACTAAAAACGATGCATTTTTAAACAAATAGATAAATTTTTAACCAAAAAGATGAATTTTTTCAGCAAGAAGATTAATGTTCTATTAAAAAATAAGAATTTTCAACAAAATAAATTAATTTTTAACAAAATTCGTGAATTTTAAGGCCAAAAAAATGAATTATCCACAAAACGGTTAAACTTTCAACCCAGAAATATAATTTTCTTTTTAAAAAAGTTAATTTTCTACCAGAAATTAAAAATTTCATAATAATAATTTAATTTTCAACAAAAAAGTCAATTTTCGAACAAATTGGTGAATCCTCGATCAAGTCAGATCAATTTTGACCCAAAAAGTTCGATTTTTAGTAAAAAAGGATTGATTTTTAACCAAGAAAATTAATTTTTGACCAAAAAGACGAATTTATAACAAAATACATAATTTTTCAACTAGGAAAGAAATTAGTTCTTAAGTAAAATGATGAATCTGAAAAAAATTAGTTTTCAAAAAAATAGTTCAACCCAAGAGATGATTTTTAACCTGAAAGATCAATTTTCTAAAAATGAAACAATTAAAGTTTCACCTAAGGAGATGAATCTACAACCAAAAAAAAATTTTAAATAACTATTTTAATTTTTAACTAAGTAGTTGAATATTCACAAAAAAATTTTTTTAAACAAACAGTTAAATTTTCAACCAAAAAAAACGAATTTTCTCAGCAAGAAGTTTAATGTGCTACTAAAAAATACTATTTTTCAATAAAATACGTTAATTTTAAATCGAAAATATGATTCTTGAACAAAAACTTTAATTTCCTACTAGAAAATTAAATTTTTATAAATTTAGATTAATTTTTTATGAAATATTTTAATTTAAAACAAAAATATGATTTTTTAGCAAAAAAATGTTTTTTTTACCAAATGATTTAATTTTGTATCAAAATGTTAAATCTTCAACCAAACTAGATTTATTTAGAACCAAGCAGTTGCATTTTTAACCAAAAAGGATGAATTTTCAACCAAGACTATTAATTTTCGATCAAAAAAGACGATTTTTTAACAAAATACTTGAATCTTCGACTAAAAAAGATCAATTTTCAATACGAAATATTAATTTTAAACCAAAAATAAAAAAAATTACAGTGTTAGTTAAAAAAACGAATTCTTTACCAAAAAAAAAACAACAAATTTTCAACAAAATATTTAAATTTTAGATGCAATTATTGAATTTTAAAGCTGAAAGGATGATTTATCTGTAAAACGATTGAATTTTCAAGCTAAAAATATTATATTTTTAACAAAAAAGTCAATATACTACCAAAAAGTTAAATTATAAAAATAGTTTAATTTATAACAAACAAAAAATGTTCAATAAAGTAATTTAATTTTTTTGCAAAACTTTTGAATCCCGAACTAGAAAAGATCAATTTTTAATAAAAATATCAATCTTTAACTAAAAATGGAATACTCAAATAGTTAGTTAAAAAATTAATTTAAAAAAACAATTTCTAACAAAATACTTACATTTTCAACAAAATAGTTACATTTTTAACAAAAGAGATGAATTTCTATTGAAATGATGAATCTTAAAAAAAAACAATGAATTTTCAAGAAAATAATTAAATATTCAATAAAATACTATAATTTTTAACGAAACGGGTTGAATTCCGAACCAAAAGTATAATAGTAAATTTTTCAACCAAAAGTAGCTGATTTTTCTTGCTGGGTTTTATTAATTTAGTTCGCATTTAGGTATGTTAAATTATTAAATTAAATTAATGAACAGTTTAGACACTACAAGTACTGAAAAATAAATATTAATTTTTTTTCTTTTATTTGTGCTCTTAATTAATGATTATTCACTGTAGATCGCATTATCCACTGTAGAAAGGTTTCCCCCAAGCCAAAAAACGATAAAAAGGGGAGATAGGATATGTTTCTTAAAAACTGAAAAAAGACTTCTTTAAAATCTACTTTCCATATTCCTAATATTTCATGTACGAATTTTATTATACTTTCTTATGTTTAGAAAACACAGTGCAATTCCCGAATTGAAAAATTCCTGAATAATAAAATTCCCAAATAATAAAATTAACAACTAATTAAATTCCTGAACCGGAAAATTCCAGAAGAATAAAATTCCTGAATTACAAAATTTCCTAATTGTGAAATTCCTAAATAATAAAATTCCCTAATTGGAAAATTCCTGAATAACATAATTCCCGAATAAAAAATTCCTGAATTATAAAATTCCCGAATCGAAAAATTCTAAAATAATAAAATTCGTAAATTACAAAATTTACGAATAATAAAATTCCTGAATAATAAAATCCGCAAATAATAAAATTCCCGAATGGTAAAATTTTCGATTAATAAAATTTCCAAAATAGAAAATTCACGAATAATAAAATTAAAATTTCTGAATAATAAAATTCCATAATAATAAAATTCCAGAACAATAAAATTTCAGAATAATAACATTCCAGAATAATAAAATTCCCTAATAATAAAATTAATTAATTGTAAAATTTCCGAATAATGCAATGTCTGAATTATAAAATTCCCAAATCAAAAAATTTCCGAATAATAAAATCCCCGAACTGAAGAATTCCCGAATAATAAAATTCACGAATAGTAAAATTTTCAAATAATAAAATATGAAAATTGGAAAATTCTTAAACAATAAAATTCCTGAACTATAACATTCCCGAATAATAAAATTCTCGAAATGGAAAATTTGTGAATAATAAAATTCCCGAATGATAAAATTCCCAAATAATAAAATTACTAAATAATTAAATTCCTGAACCGAAAATTCCTGAATTACAAGAATCCTGAATAATAAAATTTCTGAATAACAAGACTCCCGAATTGTAAAATTACTAAATGATAAAATTTCCGAATTAAAAAATTTCTAAATAACTAAATTCCCGAATAAAAAAATTCCTGAATTATAAAATCACCCAATTGAAAAATTCTAGAATAATAAAATTTCTCAATTACAAAATTTCCGAATAATAAAATTCTTGAATAATAAAATTTCCCAATAATGAAATTCCCAATTCTGAAAATTCCTGAATAAGAAAAATTCCCGAATGGAAAAATTTAGATTAATAAAATTCCCAAATTGGATAATTCCTAAATAATAAAATTCTCGAACCGAAAAATTTCTGAGTGATAAAATTCCCGAATGGTAAAATTTTCAAGTAATAACATTCCCAAAATGAAAAATTCCCCAATAATGAAATTTTTGAATTGGAAAATTTTTAAATAATAAGATCTCTGAATAATGAAATTTTCGAATAATAAAATTTCCGAATAATAAAATTCCCGAATAATAAAATTCCCGAATAATGAAATTCCCGAATAATAAAATTCTTAAATTTGAAAATTATCGAATAATGCAATTTCTGAATTGTAGAATTTCCAAATTCAAAAATTCCTGAATAATAAAATGCATGAATAGTAAAATTTTCGCATAATATTATTCCTAAATTAAAAAATTTCCTAATAATAAAATTCTCGAACCGTAAAATTTCTGAATAATAAAATTTCCGAATAGTAAAATTTTCAAATAATATAATTCCCCAAAATGATATATTCCCGAAGAATAAAATTTTTGAATTTGAAAATTTGTAAATAATAAAATTCCCGAATAATAAAATTTCCTAATAACAAAATTCCCGAATAATGAAATTTCCGAATAATAAAATTCTTGAACTGGAAAATTTCCGAATAATAAAATTCATGAATAGTAAAATTTTCGCATAATATAATTCCCAAATTGGAAAATTCTCGAATAATTAAATTCCTGAACTATAACATTCCCGAATAATAAAATTCTCGGATTGGAAAATTTGTGAATACCAAAA
>JAUELO010376882.1:2014-14522 GCA_032357855.1 Amphibolips quercusostensackenii | reverse complement strand
TTAATCTCCGAAGAAGATAATTTTCTTTTTTAAAAAATCGTCTTATTATTAAAATACGTTTATTTTTAGCAATTGATTTGAATTTTATACTTAAAAAGACCAATTTTGATTAAAACTCTTGAATTTTAAACTAGAAAAGATTGATTTCAACTAAAGGTGGAAGAGCGAATTTTAAGTTGCAAAAATTAATTTTCAGTTAAAGAAATTAATTTTTGACCAAGCTGATGAATTGTTAACTGAAATGTTGAATCTTCAACAGGGATAGTTGAAATTTTTATGGAAAAAAAGGAATTCTCAAACACAACGATCAATTATTTATAAAAAAGATGGATTTTTCACAAAGTAGATACATTCTTAAACAATTCGTTGATTTTTTAAGTAAATATGTTAATTTTCAGCGTAACAGTAGCAATTTTATTTAAAAAAATAATAATTTTTAATTCAAGTTCAAACAGTAATCCATTTTCTTATTAAAAAATATCTTATGCAAAAAAATCATAAAAAGATTTTTAAATAAGAAACAGAATTTTGAACTTAATTACTTTTTAGCTCTTTAAAAACAAAAATAGCAGTTAAAAAAATAAATTCTCAATCTAAAATAGAATAGTTCAATTTTCTCTAAAAAATATAATTCTTCACAAAACTTATTTCTAGCAGAATAATTTAATTTTCTACTTGAATAATAAAAAAATTTTTAATTAATCAGTTTAACTTTTAACCAAGTAGTTAATTTTTTAAATAAAAAAATGCATCAGTAACCTAATAAACACACTTATATACTCTACGACTGTTGATAAAGTAAAAATCACATTTCTGAATTGACCAAAATTATTTGATTAATGAAAACATGAATTTCACTGCAATTATAAGTAAATTTACGGTTTTTTATATTAATTTTCCGGTCATTTTCTATTCAAGTCGCTACTAAAAATATATATCTTACTCATATTAATAATCTTTCAGCACTTATAAATTTACAAAAAGTAAATGTGTACTGAACTTTTGACGCGAATATAGAGAAATAAATTCAAAGTAAATTCACATTAAATTTTATATTCCTAAAATTAAAAACAATTAAATAAGATAGTTATAACATAAGATTTAAACAAAACATTTTAAAAAAATATTTAACGTTGAATTAAGCAAATACAATATCACTTAAGGGAATCAGCAATTTTTAGTTTAGCACCGGTCGTTTCTCACAAGCGGTGAGAATTTAGCTGGTTAGTATATAAGGACCATTCTGACCTATATACTCAGCGTGCGATGCTATGTTTTAGGAAATCGCATTGTATGTAGTAGTTTTCAGTTTGATATAGAATTAAGTTTGTGTGCGTTAGATATAAATGAGAAAAACCTTTCTCGTGTCTCAACTGTGTGACCTTGTGATGTAAACAAAATACAGTAGAACCTCTATTATCCGAGGTAATGTGGGGAGAAGGCACCTCGGATAAGCGAAAACTCGGATAATACGGAAGAAGTAGAAAATTTATAATTATTACATACAAAGCATTGTTATACACGTGGCTTCAAAAACTCGGTAATAGAGCACTGTTTCAATCTGCTCATTCGTTTTTTAGCTGCAATATCTCGCCATCGTTTCATCAATAAGAGATCACTTGCAGTACTTTCTGGCTGTTCTTCGATATATTTAAGAGCTAGTTCCAGCGCATTCAATCCTTCTTCGTGGCTAGTTTTCGGAGTTTCTTCGGTTTCGCCATCTTCTATATCGTCCGCGATTTCTTCTCGAGAATTTAAGAGATAGCCAATTTCTTCGTCAGTTAGTTCCTGTTCACAATCGACACCATGAATCCATTCTTCAGTATCAGTTCTATCGAGGTCTTCACAACCAGGAATTTCCTTCATGACGCCATGCAAATCTATAACGTCTGCAATTTTATGGTCTTGATTGCTAGAAGACAAGATTTTGGCCCATGACCTCTCGAGCGTAGACCTTTGTACAGCATCCCAGGCTTGAGCTGACCATGCTTAAATGCTTAAATGAATATCTAAATTCAGTTATCAAAATTGTATCTAAATATTATGTTTTAATTTTTTCGAAAGTTATTATAAAAGTTTATTAATAATTTAAATTTTCTGAAATAAAATTTCAAAAAAAAAATATAAAGAAAAATTGGTTTGAATGTTTCAGTGCAAATAATTGCTTTTTGATTTTCATCTTGTTAACTGATTTATTAATCACTGATTAATTTTTTTCACAACACTAAACTGCACAAAGATTAAATTTCAATTTTTTTGCTTAAGTAACATAAATTGTTTATTTTTATTAAAATTATGTAATTTAATATTAACTATAATATGTATAATCGAAGTTTCCTTTTATTTTAGGCATATCTCTCTATTATAATTTTATCATTATTTTTAATTGTTGTCACCAATGTTTGACTATAAAATTTTAAGTTTAATCTTCAATTTGATACGTGTATTATTTTGAAATCATTTAGCGATGTATTTTCGTACGCTGTTTTTTTTCAATTATTTAAAAGTTTAAATGCAAGTAATTGTTGAATGATTAATATTTGTTCGAATAAGTATTGAATCGTAACGTAATTTTTAAAATTAAAAGTAATCATGTTCCAATGATTAAGCGATGTTTTTTTATGTCAACCAAATAGCAGTAACTACTAAACACTTTTCCGTAGAACATCTCGTTATTCGTCATTTTTTCATTACTATGACTTACAAGATTTAAATCAATAGAAGTGTCACTAAATAAAAACTTTCATTCAAAAAATTTTTTAGAATACAAATCATTATTATTAAATTTTATATTGAACAAAGTTATAAAAAAGTAAAATTTATGCTAAATGATAGTTTAATGTGTGATTGTAATTTTTTCATGTTTATATGTAACAAAATTTATATACGGAAAGGTGTCATCAAGTGTTGAAATTTTCATTTACAAATTTTCCTTTACAAATTTTTCAAATACGAATCAAAATAATAAAAAAAATTTATTAAACATAATTATAATCAGGTCAAATTTTAGCCTAATAACAATTTAATGTGTAATTGTAATTTCCTTATTCTCATATGTTACAGGATTTGAATTTGCGCAAGGTGTCACTCAAAACAAATTTCAGTTTAAAAAATTAATAAGATACGAATCGTTATTAATAAATTGTGTATAAAACAAAATTATGTAAAAGGCGAATTTGAAATTATTATCAATTTGATGTGTAATCTTGATTTATTCGTTCAATGTGTTACGAGATTTGTATCCTACGAAGAAAATTTTGATTAAAAAATTTATTTAATTACAAATTTATAATAATAAATTTTATATTAAAAAGAATTTCATAAAAGGTAAGTAAAAAATTATTATTAATTGAGTGTGTAATCGTGATTTCTTCATTCCCATATATTACGAGATTTGAATACTACAAGGTGCGACTTAAAGCATGTTTTGATTTAGGAAATTATTCCAATAGAAATAATTAATATTTTGTTTTTAATAAATGAACATTATATAAAAATTAAATTAAAATTTTAAATTAATTTAATAAGTAATCCTGATTTCTTCAATCTTATGTGTTGCAAGATTCCAATCTGGAAACGTGACACTAATTGTAAATGAAAATTTTGATTTAAAACATTTATAAAATTTAAATTTTAGAAATAAATTTTATGTCAAGCACAATTTGACAACTTGACACGAAATGTGAATTTTAACTGCAAAAATTTCACAAAAAAATATCAATAATAATAAATTTTATATTAAACGAAATTATATAAAAGACAAATTCATGCCGAATAGTAATTTAACGTTTAATCGTCATTTTTTTATTCCCATACTTTACGAGATTTGAATACGCTATCGTGTCACTAAATTCGAATGCTAATTTTAACAGCTCTTTGAATACAAATTTTTAATTATAAATTTTATGTTGAAGGCAATATGTTAAATGTCTATTTTTAGATTACATCAATTAACCGCGCAATCATAATTTTTTGGTCGCATATATTACAAGATTTAAATCTGTCAGCATGGCAATAAATTAATATTTTTAATAAAAAACTCCAAAAAAAGTATAATATTTTTCTTTAATAATATTATTTAAGGCATACTTACTGGTAAAATTAAGCAGAGCCACGCAGGCAAAGAATGTCATGACGATCTGCATTGTTTATAAATACGAGTAGAGATAGCGATAGAGAACTAAAAATTTATTTTTAAAAGAACCCATTCATGAAAGTCAACCAGTTTTATAAATTCTTCACAATTAGGAGGTGAGGCAACAAAACTTGACCTCATAATTTCTCACATCCGCTAAATTTATCATTCACGGAACCTTTATGATCTTTTAAGAAAAAATATCTTTTTTTATCATTTTTTAAATTCTCGTGACAAAGTATCTTTTGTAAAATAAAAAAGTAAAAACTCTTAATCAACTTATTTTAGCTTATGACTGATGCTGTTTACTAAAAGAAAATTTTTTTGAATCAAAAATAAATATACATTGGTTCTGAAATAAAAAAAAGATTTTCTGGTGTGAAGATATGCTTTGGTTACCTACATTTGTTAAGTTCGAAAAAATGTTTGATTGTTCAACGAAAAATTTGTATTCAATTTCAAATTTTTTTATTATATTTGGCATTATTTACAGCTCAATGGCATTAAATTTAAAATTTTCAAACTGTAAAGAATTAAAAGCTTCAAATTCATACATGTAAATGATTAGGCCTCTATATCAAACATTCCTCAAGCTAACATTTAATAAGTTTTAATTTAAAAACTTGTTAATTCAAGAGAGCTTGACTTTAAGTGCTTTAATTTGTTATTAAGTTTTTGATACCTTAAATAAAAAAAATTAATTAAATTAATTATGGGAAATTGTTTCAAACCCGAAGGAACTCGAAAATTTTTTTTCTGCATTATGACAGTCACCCTTGTGAGATTTATAGCTTAATTTAAACAATAAAAAGATAGTAATGTCGAACTTGTAAATGGGTCAGATCACCTCGTCAAACACGAATTGTGTACAAGCCACGGCCTCTGAATGGAAATACAAGATTTATTGAATAACTTCTTCTATTTAACCTAACTACATTCACTTTGAAAGTAATAAAGGGAAAACTATAAATTAATAATTTAAAAAATTCTTATTTTTTTAAAATTCCTAGCTTATGAAAGCAGCATCAGGATAAATCAAGAAAATAATTTTTAGACCCAGCGACGTAAGATATGGAAGATTTTTATGAGTTTTTGTTTAATAGATCAAAAATGCTATAAAAAAATATACAAATTTTAGCATATTCTCGCGAGATAGGTAGGGAGTTTTGACGATAAGATTGTAGCTTTTCGTTGTAAAGTAGCTCAATAAATAGATGTACATAAATTCAAAAATGTGTGCCAAAAATCGAGCTCGATGCTCGAGTTTGACGATGAGAATGTTTACCTTAAAGTTTACAGAGTTTTGATGAATAATTTTTTTAACTGTACCTAATAGCGTAAGAAATTCAAAATGTGAAGATGCAATAAAAATTGTGGAAAATAAAACAGATATTTTTGCTAAGATTATTTTCATTTAAGCATTCCGAGAGTGAAAAATATACATACAAGCGCGATGAGCAGGGCAACCTAACATTAAACGCAAAGCGCGAGATGACAAAGATGCACGTTCGGCTGAACGATTTCTTATTAGAAACGAAATGTCTACCTTTTTTTAACTTTTATAAATATGGATATTAAATTTGACAATATACTACTTCTTTATTATTCATAATGTTTTCCGAAGGGTTTACATGACCTCCATTTCTTACAAGCCCATTTACAACTTTATATCAACTTATCTTTACTATTTACAATTATTTACAACTATTTACCGGAGTTTTTATATAGATTCTTACTACTATATTACATATATGTCTAAAGAATGAGCGTGCAATCAAAAGCGAGAGCGAGAGATCGAGTGAGTGAACGCCTGCGCATGCGCAACCTAATCTACTTATAGTATTGTATAATAGTTACTTACAGATCTTTACGCTTCTATTCTATGCGACTTCCGTTTCCTTTTTCTTTTCACTTCTCTTCTATCTCATTCTCATTTTATTATTTTTTCCACATCCATTCTTCGACTCTATCATTCGCCCCTCTAGCCCCCCCGCAACTTCTTCATAAACTTCTCACCTGTCCAATCCTCCCTAAAAATCTTTACCACATTCTCTTGCCAACTTTCTTGATCTTCCATTCCTCTTTTACAACATTCTCATACATGCTCCCATGTTTTCTTCTCTCGCTCACATATTTTCCACTTTCTGTTCTCTTTCTTTTTGCAATACATTTCCTGCCTCACCTCGTTTGCGAATCTAAATATTGCTATTCTGGTTAATCTTCTCTCTCCCAATCCCTTTTCTAAATACTTCAGTATTTCTTCCTTTTTTATCAGCTTATACCATTAATTATATTTTGATACCTCAATCAGTTCCTATCTTTCCATTGATTGTCTTTCCCTGTCCTTTTTCTCCAATTCTTCATGATATACTCCGATTCCCTCTCCTATACCTCTAGCACTGAAGAACTCCCTTCTTACTTTTTCCCATCTTGTTGCTCTCCCTGTTCTTTCTTCTACCTCCTTCAAAAACTTTTTCGCTAATTCCCCTCTTTTTCCCTACTTTAACTTTGTCTCAAATTGCCATGCCCTCTTTCTCGCTCTTGTACTTCATTAATCTCTTTGCGCGTCTTCTCTCACCATATATCCAGGTGTCCTCCAGTTGACCCCCAGTGTCCACCTCATATACCTTTTTCAGGAACTCTTAATCTCTTTCCTTTCTTTTCATCTACATATTAATGCTCCATAACCTAATACCGGCCATACTAGCTTGTCAAGCAACCACATTCTTTTTCTCCAATGTTTTTTCACCCTTGTTTTACCTATTCCCCATATCTGTTTTATCACCCCTGCCGCTTGTTTTTCCTTTCGCTTATATAAGCTGTATGGTCTCCATTTGCTTTCAAGGTATATCCCGAATATTTAAATTCCTCTACTTCTCTTAACTTTACTCCCTTCTATCTCCCAATCAATTCTTTCTTTCTCTCTTTTTCTTTTCTAAACCTCATTATCTTTCTCTTTTCTACATTCAAATTCAATCTTTTCTTATTTAAGTATTTTTCTAATCCTGTAATTAAGCCCGCCATCCCTTCTCCATCATTTGAAATCAACACTATATCGTCTGCATATGCCAGCGGATATATCTTCTTCTCTTCCATCCTAACTCCTCCCCAACCTTTTTTTTTCTTATCCTCTTCCAAGTCTGAGGTTAATATATTAAACAAAAGAGTGCTCAGAGGACAACCTTGCCTTACTCCTTTCACTAACCAGAATCTATCCCTTACTTGTTCTCCTACCTTGACCCTGCTTTTTTTTCTTTAAAAATTTCCGATCCCCTTTTTACTAAGCCCTCTCTTATCCCCCTTTTCACCAAAACTTTTTCGATCTCGACTCGGTCCAAGGAGTTAAACGCCGCTTTTATGCCCACAAACATTGCTATCATTGACCCTTTCTCCCTTTTAATCATTTTATTTATCAGATAATTTACAACATATATGTTGTCCGTCATTCCCATTCGTTTTCTCAACCCTGTATGATTCGGTGGAACTGTCTTTTTTTCCTCAACTTCTTTTTTTAATCTCTTTGACAAAACTGTTACATATACCTTATACAATGTTGGCATCACCGTCACTTCCCTATAATCCTAAACCTCCTCCCCTTTTCCTTTCTTTACTATGGGTACCACTACTCCTTCTTTTCATAACTCTGGCCACCCCTCTCCTCTCCATACTATATTGCACATTATCGATGCCCGTTCCTTTAGTTCTCTCCCTCCACTTTTTCAGACTTCATTTGAAATTTCATCTATTCCAGGCGTCTTTCCATCTTTTATTATTCCTAACACTTTGACTATTTCTTTCCTTGTTATGTCCTTTTCTTCATCTCTTTTTCCTTACCATATTTTCCTCCTTACATAACTTACCTCTTTACCCTTCACAGCAAATCCATAAAGTATTTTTCCATTTTCCCATCTCAATATCGTGATTCACTCTTTTTCTTTTTTTTTTCTTTATTTATTTATCACCTTCTAAACCTCTTCTTCTGTTTTCTCCTATAATCTTCTTATCTGCTTTTCTCTTTTCTCCATTTTTTTAATTCCTTTCTAACCTCCTTCTTTTTCTCTTTACATTCTTTATCTTATCTACTTCTATTCCCGCCTTCACTAACTTCTTTGCTTGTGCTCTGTAATAGTTTTTCCATTTCTCATATCATTAACTCCATCTTCTCATTTACATTTCCTTCTTTCATTTTGATCTTTCTTACCTTTTCCTTAAACTTTTCTACTCCTTTCCTTGACCAATCCTGTTTTCCTTCCTTTGTTACCTTTATTTTCTTTTCATCAATATTGCTATTACTTTTTCCTCCCTCTAATGTTATTATCAGCGGCAAGTGATCTGAATCTATATAATCCCCTATCTCTAGTTTCTTGACTTTCTCTCTTACCTAATCGTCCACTATCACATAATTAATTACCGTTTCCTATTCTCCTTCAGAGCGTTTATATTTCTCTTTCTTATCTCCTTCTATATTCCTGTTTGAGATAAACCATCCCATCTCTTTCAAACACTTTAACAATTTCTTTCCTTCCCCATTAAGTATCTTGTCTTTGGAATTGCTTTCCCTATCTCCTCCCCATTCTCATCTTCCTCTATATCATATTCTCGCATTAATATCTTCCCCTATTATAAGCTTGATCTCCTTTTTATTTTATTTTATCAATTCTATTGTCTCCTCTGATTCCTCCTGCATATCACCATTCACATGCACCCCCGCTATCTTCCACCTCGTCCCTTCCATTTCTTTTACTTCTACTATTAATCCCTCTTTTTGTTCTTTTATCTCTTTCTAATCCGTCCCTGTTATGCATTCTCTTCTTACTCTCATTACTATTCCTTCTATTGCTCTGCCTTTTTTATTCTTTCTTTTTGCGTTTTGCATTTGCCACATATAACCTCTTGGTAGCCTACCGCTTACTCTTTTCATCCCCGTTCATCTAGCCATGTGTCCATCATTACTTCTACATCCCATTGCGCCAAATTGTTCATAAACCTCCTATCCTTTCTTTCTAAGCTCGCTATATTACAGTAACATATCCTCTATTCTTCCCTTTTTTCATTTCTTTCCTCTTTCAGTTTCTCACTATTTCTCGTTTTTCTATCTCCCGTTCCTTTCCCTCCTGGTTTCCCGGGATCTTATTTTTTATCATCTCTCCTCTTTCTTTATCCTAATCCCACCATACACCTTCTATCTGTATTTTCCATTCTAAACCCATGTTTTTTTCCACTTCTTCTTTTCTCTTTCGTTATTTTCCTTAACTTATACTGCATATTTCTTTCTACTCATGTCAAGTCATCCTCTATTCTTTTTGAGCTTCTATATAAGGCCCTCTTGTTTGTCTTCACATCCCTCTTATGCTCCCTTTTCTTCAGTTTCACTAATACCATTACCTCTTCTCTTTGCGTTTTATTTCCTACACTTCGGATTTCCTGTATATTTACCTTAGCATCTATTCTTTTTAGCACATCTGCCTTTCCTACCCTCAGTTTCTTTCCTTCTAATCTTAGACCCTTTATCACTATGTTTCTTCTTCTTTCATATCTTTCTTTCCTTTATATTTTCCTTTCTACTTCCCCTAGCCCTTCCATCTCCTTACTCCAACTCTCCCCACCCCCAGACTACCTGTTTGAGTTTTCTATCTTAAAAATCCTACTTCCTAACTTTGCTACCTTTTTACTAGACTCTTTCTGTTTTTCTAATATTTTTTCTGATGTCTGCTTCCTTTAAACTAAAATTTTTCTAACTTTTTCCCATTTTCTTATCTCTTTTTTAAGCTTGGACATTTCTTTTCTAATTTCTTGTTTTATTTTCTCTCGTCTTTTTTTTCATGCCTTTTTTCATTAATCTGCATTACCTCTATCATCATTTTATGCATTTTGTCTACTTTGAAATTTTCATCTTTTCTCGGTCCTCTACGCTCACATTTGTCTCTCTCTTTCCCCTGGTCTTTCTTCCCCGCTCTATTCCGACCTTTTTTCGGTGGTGCTCTAACATTTTTAGATTTTTCTATGGTTGATTCTGCGTCTACCTACTTAACTTGTGTAATTTTTGTCACCACTGTATACCTCGCCCTGCTACCTTATCCTACATATCCTACCCTAGCGTTGCTACTGGCCTACACCGGTCCCCCTACCCCACTCCACACGTCTGATGAACTAACCTAAACTCTTACGCCACACAAAATACACTTCATCGCACAAAATATTACTCACTTCTTTACTTTTATTATCATAAACACGCAATATTTTAATCTAAAACCCTTCCTTTACACTCAGCCCATTAACTTACCTCAAATCTTACTGCAATTCACCAAAATTAGAACCACATAATTATCGCTACCAAACACTTCCATGCCGAAAACAAAAGTCCAATATGTTAGTTAAATTTTAACAAGTACTTAATAAAAAAAATTAGGCCAACACTTATAATTATAATATGAATTAATTCCAGTTGAATAAATGAGCAATTATCTTGGTGAAATTTTCCTTTAATTGAATGAAATATTGGTTTGGAATGGTCTCATTCTAATTCTGGATTGAAAGATAAGTTTCTTCTTGACAAATAAAAAAATATATTAGCTATAAAAATTTAATTTGACAAACCAAGAAAATATTTTTTTAACTAAGGAAATAAATATTTTTATAAACATAATATTTTATCAAGCTGAAGTAATGCTTCTTTGCTATAAATGCATCAACTTTTTGTATCAAGTAAATATATTTTTAACTTAATATTAAAAAATTATTTCCTTGAGTGTACTATTTATTTTTTTTAACATGAAAAAATCCAGAAAATTCATTTATTCAGATCATCAAGAAATATCACTAGTTTGAATACAAATTACTACTGTAGAAGAATATTTTTGTGCTGTTAAGAAATATGATTCAAGTTAATACATTTACTTGGTTCTAAACATTATTTTTCAAAGAAAGTTGATACTTTTTCACCATAAAAGATGAATTTCTTATTTCAAAGGATAAATTTATATACATATAACAATATACATTTTCAACAAAAATGAAATCGTTAAAGAGTTAGGTTAAAAATTAATTTTTATATCCAGAATTTGGATTTTTAATAAAATAGTTAAATCCTCAATCAAAGAGCTAAATCTTACAATCAAAATAAATATTTAACAAACTAGGTCAACTTTCCACCCAGCAGTTTTATTTTCAACTAAAAAAGATACATTTTTGATTATATAATTGATTTTTAAAATAGAAGGATGAATTTTTACGCCAAGTATAATAATTCCTTACTAAAAAAGTTAAATTTCAACAAAATACATGAATTTTATGACAAATTGTTGATTTATCAAGACAAAAAATGAAATTTTTCACAAAGTAGTTTAACTTTTTACCAAGAAGTTAAATTGCATTCCCCCACAAAAGATCTATTTTTAACGAAAAATGTTATAGTTAATATTTCAATCAAAAATTATTATACTTGAAATAGAAGTAAAAATAGTTGAAATAGGCCCCCAGAAAAAAACACTAACTTTTGAAAAAATATTCAAATTTTTAAAGAAAGATACAAATTTTTGAATGAAATTATGTACCTTGAACAAAGAATTCGGATGAAAATGAAAAAAAAAGGATAAATGGTCAAATAAAATATAAAAGTTACTATTTCAACCGAAAACATATTTTAATTTCTATCTACAAAGCAGCTTATTTCCACCAAAAAGGAGGAATTTTCAACTAAATAATTCAATCCCCAACAGCAGCAAAAAAACCAAGGTCCTATTAAAAAGAGATCACTTAAAAATTTGTAGATCTTTTTCGAACGCACACTGTTTGTTAATTAATTGTTTTTCATACCTTGCGTCTTTTTTTCAAAAATTAAATTTTTTTATTGATAATTTTATTTTTTACGGGTAAAACAAAAACTACGCATCCTATTAAAAAATAGTTCATATCAAATTTGTAGCTCTTTTTAGGGTTAACCAACTCTGTCTATTTATTTTTTTATCTTGTAAAGTTTGTCTAAAAACTCAATTTTTCTCTCTTTACTGCAGTTTTTTCACAAATAATACAAAAAGTACACGTTCTATAAAAAAGCCATCAGTGATAAATTTGTAGATCTTTTTTAGATATATGATTTTTATTATTATATATTTTTTTGTATCTTGTATAGTTTGACTGAAATAGAATTTTTGATTTTTCAATATTATTTCGTGCGTTGAAAATATAATTTTTTGAGTTTTCAAGGAAATTCAAACAGTTGTTATAATCTTGTAAAGTATACAAAATGCAACGTTTTTTCTTCTTATAAAATTTTTTCATATAGTGCGTTGTTTAGCTTTAAATATTCATTTTCGTTTTTTTTTCAATTTTGTAAATGCTATAACTCCGGTAATTTTATTTTAATCAGAAAAA
>JAUELO010376586.1:0-14523 GCA_032357855.1 Amphibolips quercusostensackenii | reverse complement strand
TATATACATGTATATATGCTTTTCGAGTCGCACTCAGAGGACGACCACTACACTGCTGAAGACTGGTGCCCTTCACGGTATACTCCAACCAAATACGACTCTCTCGGTTTCACCGAGTGAGTCTCATCTGCCACGAAAGGGAAATGACTTAATGGTATGATAATAATATAATAATAGGGCATGGGTACAGTCCATTCATATTTCGCCAACCCTGATTGGGCTGAATGGGCTGAAGTTTCAGATGCGTCTAACACGAATTGTTATTTTTACATTCTTATCAGAGAAGTTATATTAGATTTATGTAAAATTCAACCTCTACCCCCTCCCCTGTTTTTATCAACTGTCCATGTTTTGAGACCTTCTGAACCCGAAAAACAGATTTTTGCGAATATGTATGTCTTTTTGTGTGAATCTGTGTAGATTTTTAGTCTGTTAGCCCGATAACTTTCGAAAGAATTGACAGATTGCGATAGCTTTGGTATACTCTTTTAGTGTTCTAAATTGAAGGTTTTTTTAAGATTTAAAAATTCTATATACGGCTATTCGTAGTTCAAAAAAAGGATCAATTTATTCTGACGACTCTTTTCTATAAAATAAAAATTACCAGAGTTATAGCATTTATAAATTAAAAAAAAACGCAAACAAAATTTTAAGCCAAACAACGCACAATATGAAAAAAGTTAAGAGGAAAAAACGATGCTTTTCGAAAACCCTACAAGATTGTCATAAAAACTTTTTGAAATTTCTTGAAAAGTCGAAAATTCCAATTTTGATCGCACAAAAAAATAATGAAATAATTAAAATTCCAGCTAGTTTGACCAACTATGCAAGATACGAAAAAAGATAAGTAGACAAAAATTGTGCATCCAAAAAAGATCTACAAATTTGTTCCTAATCACTTTTTGATAGGAAACGCAGTTTTTGTTTTATTCGTAAAAAACAAGATTAAACAAAATTTTGCACAATCGACACAAGCTATGAAAAAACAGTAATAAGACAAAAGTTGTTCACCTAAAAAAGAGCTACAAATTTGTTATTCATCATTTTGATAGGTTGCGAAGTTTTTGGTTTATTCGTAAGAAACAACATTAAAAATTAAATTAAATTAAAGTTTTGAACAAACGACACAAGCTACGAAAAAAAAAATTAGACAAAAGTTGTTCTTCCAAAAAAGAGCTACAAATTTGTTATGAACTCGACGCAAGTTGCAATAAAATGCTTCATAACAAAATTTTTTTTTACAGAATGTGCACTTTTTTTATTATGAAAATAAGGCAGTGAAATACGTATGTTTTAATGCCAATGCACATTATGTATTGTAATAATATAAATGTATTGCAATGATACATTTTTCAGGGTAGCTGAGAATAAAAATTAATAAAAAATAAGGAACAAATATTAAAGTAAGCATGATAAATGAAGTTTGTACTTTATTTTGCAATATCTTAATAAGCAATCCCAAGCCGAGGTACAGAAATGAATGTTATGTACATTTGATATAATAGTGTTTAACATAATGTAGAAAAGTTCGCTTTTTGGAGAAAATCGATTGCGAGGCACGAGATAAGTGATGAAAATGTGTTCGTGAAAAACAGAGAAGCTTTAACAAAAGATAATTCACAAGCGCCAAATTACAGTTGTCGATGCTTTGACCTTTAATTTTGAAAGGTCTGTGCATAAATGTAGGGGAAATACAAAGACGAAGCGCGTAGCGCGAGATAAATATATCATGCAATCGAACCTGACTAGTTGGCTTGTTTTCGAACTGATTAAAACAACTAGAGAGGTCCACCGAACGTAAACAGTCAGGGGCGTATGAACGTACTATTTCCGGTGGATTTTTCTGCCTGGTAACAAATATTTCGAAAATCTTTTTTTTTTCAAACGGAGACAAGGATAAACTAAATATTAAACGGAAATGAGAAAGAAAGTTTGCTGTTACACGTTTAAATGAATGTTTTTCCTGCTTACGCACTTGAAACGTTTGCGGACCCAGGGGCGGCGGAACATATATGGAATGTATGGAACCTGTGGGCGATTATGAACAGTGAATTTTACCATTGTGCTTCATGACACAGTTACCCAGATAGGCCGATAAAGTACAGCGCTTTATCGCTACGCTCCTGTTTTTTTACGCTTGACTGACCACGAGCGACGTCTTCTTTGGCCCTGCGGCTCCTCTCACCCTAGTTCGCGGCATGGCATCAATTTTCGGAAGGGGCAATCAAAGAGAGAGAAATCCAAGTTCGACTGTATTTGGTTAGCAAACTATTTGGTTGAAAATTTAACTGTTTTGGTAGAAAATTAAACTGTTTTGTAGACAAATTAACTGTTTTGTAAAAAAAGTTACATTTTTAGGTGTCAGATATACATTTTTGGTGAGAAATTTTTTATTTTTTTTATTTAAACATTTAACTATTTTAGCTGTAAATTTAACTATTTTGGTTCAAAGTTTCACTGTTTAATTGAAAATGAACTTTTTTGTTAAAAATTTATATTTATGGCTTAAAAATTTAACTGTATTGTAGAGAATTCGTTTTTTTAGCTTGAAACTTTAATAATTTGGTAGGAAATTTAACAATGTGGGTAAAAACTCAAATACTTAGTTAAAAATTAACTTTTTTGTTGAAAATTCATATTTTTGGGTTAAAAATTTATATTTTTGCGTTAAAAATTGAACTGTTTGGTAGGAAATTAGTCTCTTTGGCTAACAACTCAATAATTTTGTTAGAAGTTCAATTATTTTGTTGAAAATTCAACAATTTGCTTGGAAAATCAACGTTTTAGTTGAAAATTAACTTTTTTATTGAAAATGTACATATTTGAGTAAAATATTTAATTCTTGTGTAGAAAATTCTATTTTTTCTTGGTTAAACATTCAAGTTTTTTGTTGAACGTTTGTAATTTTAGATTGCAAATTCAACTATTTTGATTAAAAGTTTCACATTCAATATGAATATGTTTTAGGCACGGGGGTTAGGTGAAAAATCGACATGAAAAATGTGTAACGCTGACGTCATCATCTATTACGTGTCCGCCACTAGCATATTCATATTATCACGATTTTGCTTTACTTGTACAGCAGAGTTTTATCAAAAAAAGGGATAAAACAAAAAAACAGTGTGTGGAAAAGGGAAAGGGGAAAAGGAGAAAGAGAAAGACATAATGGGAAAAGGGAAAGGTAAAAGGAAAAATGGGCCAGGGGAAGAGAGAAAAGTAAAAAGGGGAAGGGGGGAAATTGGGAAGGGACAATGAGATAATGGGAAAAGAAAAGGGGAAATGAGTGAAAGGGGACAGGAGAACAGGGAGAAGCAGACAGGCAAAATGTAAAAGTGAAAAGGGGAAGAGGAAAAGGGGTCAGAGAAAAGGGGAAATGAATAAAGGGTAAAAGAAGGAAGAAAAAATGAAAAGGGGAAGGGGTAAATGGGAAAGGGGAAAGAGGAAAAGGGTAAGGGGAAAGGTAAAAAGGGGAAGGGGAAAGAGGAAAAGGGGAAAATCAAGAGAGACAAAGAATTTTATTTTTTGGTTAAAAATTTCACTATTTGGTTGACAATTAATTTTTTCGTCAAAAAATTTTTTTTGGGGGTTGGAAAATCAACTGCTTTGTGAAAAATTCGTTTTTTAAGCTTTTGAACTTTTATCAATTTAGTACGAAATTCAACAATTTGGTTAACAATGCAACTTGGTTAAAAATTAATTTTTTTGTATTGAAAATTCATATTTTCGGGTAAAAAATTCAACTGTTCTGTAGAAAATTAGTGTTTTTGTTTAAAAAATTCAATAATTTCGTAAAAAATTCAATTATCTTTTTAAAAATTCAACAACTTGGTTGAAAATGAACCTTTTTATAGAACATTTTCCCTTTCGGGTTGAAAAATGTACTTTTTGTAGGAAATTCATTTTTCTGACATAAAAATTCAATCGAAAATAAACTTTCTCGTTGAAAATTCGTTTTTTGTTTAGAAATTGTTTAATTCTGAACGATTATATTTACTCAAAGTAATAGAAATTTTTAAGGGTTAGAGTGAAAAAAAGTTTTAATGTAGCAATATTTCGGGACTAATTTTTTTTTAATTTTAGACGAAGTTCGTATTTGTTTAGGTTTCAAGTTTCTGGAGTATACATTTTTTTTTAATTTTTTAATATTTTCAATTTAAATTTTCTTTTTATATCAAATGTTTTTTTAGAATAATTCAATTTTAAAGGTTTAGAATTGAAAATTTTTCCACTTTAAATGGTGAAAATATAGGCGAATTTATTTTATGATTTTAAAAAAAATTTGCCTATCAATTTTTTTGTTAAATCATAATTTTTTTATTTAATAAAAATCTAGTTTTCTAGAATTTTCTGAAGGTTTTACTTTAAAATAGTCAATTTAGTTTACAGTTTCAAATGGTCAAATTTAAATCGTTTCGAATTTAAATTGATTAAAATTCAAAAATGTTCACTTTCAAATTGTTCAATTTTTAATGCTTTTAATTATAAATAATACAATTTTCACTCCTCTAAATTTTAAATGATTTATTTTTGAAAATTCTAATAGGAAAATATTCCATTTTTAACGTTTTAAAATTGTTCTCTTTTAAATTTCAATCTGAAACCATTCAATTTCGAGATTTTGGAATTCAAAATAAAATTCTTTAATTATGAACATTTTGAAGTAGAATAGAGACAATTTCAACTTCTTCATAAAGAAATTGTCCAAATTAAAAAATTGTAATTCGAAGGTTTTGGATTTTTAAACCTTCCTGTTTAAACATTTTTTAAATTAAAAATTATACAATTTTAACCGCTTCTATTTAGAAATCATGCAAGTTAAATTCCTTTTAATTATATTCGAAATATTGTCCTTTTTTCAAAATTTTACCTATCTAAACTATTTTGAATTGGAACGTTTTCAATTCAAAATCATTTCAGAAATTTTTCTCAAATTTCAAACGCCTTTCAATTCGAAATTATTAAGAAAAAATGCTGGTCTAACCGGTCTATAAATAATAATTTAAAAATGAAAAATACATATTGATACACTGTAAAACTGTAAATAGCAATAGTAAATTTTGATAAACTAACTTTAGAGTGACACAACAGTCATATCACTCATAATTTAAATTTCATCAATAGAATGTAAAAAAGTGTTTCAAATTCTTAAATAATTATTTAGCTTTAATTAGTGAATAAGCATTTTGATATTCAATTAATTCTTCAGATTGACTCAAAAGTCATTTAACTCACAAAATTATTAAAAAGTTATAAATTTACTGTGTCGATGATTTTTTTTCGCTAATAATTAAAATTTAATATTATGCTTAAAATTAAACCATTCAGAATTTATTTTTAAATTGTAAATTCTTTTAGGTTATAGTCACAATTTTATTTCTAATAGAAAGCTTTAATATATGAACAAAGTAAAAGTGAAAGTTTCTAAATATTTTCAAATAAAAATATGAATTAATTAATTGGAAAGTATTTTTTTTTAATAAATAAATTTAACGTTGCATTTAGATTCTTAAATTTGTCTTCGCAGTTAATAAGTTATGCTTTTTTTATGACTTGAAATAATTGGAATAAAGAAGAAGCCTTCAAACTTCCTGACTTTAAATATTAGTTTTAGTAAAAATAACTAAATTGATCAAATCTATTACAATTACAAATTTTTAATATTAAGCAGGAGTGGAGCTTTCAACCTTCTTAGTTTATAGGAAAGTAAAAATTAAAATGTTTCATTTTTTTATTTAAAATTAGGATTTTCATATTCACAGCAATGCAAATTTTCTAGATTCCCTTTTTTAAAAACTCTGAATTCTCTGAAATGTCTTAAATTCTTGAATATTCTAAATTTCCTAAATTATTTTAATGTTCAGAATCCTTAAAATTTCTTCAATTTTTTGAAATCCTAAATTTTGTGAATTTCCTGAATTCTCTGAACTCCTGCAATTCCTTTAATTTCATGAATTCCTTGAATTTTCTTTAATGATTGGGATTTTCTGAAATTCTCTGAAATCCTTGAATTTCCCAAATGCTCCAAAATTTCTGAAATTCTCAGCGTATCTTGAATATTCTAAATTCCGTAAATTCTCTGTATTCCCTAAACTCGCTCTCCTCGAATGTCTAGATTATTCTGGATTCCTTAATTTCCTTATATATTATGAATTCCTTGAATACTCCGAATTTCCTGAATTTCTTGAATAATATACATTTCTGAAAATTTCCTAATTCCTTGAATTCTCTGAACTCCTTGATTTTTTTCTTTTAAATCCTTGAAAAATCTAAATTTCTTGAATTCTTGGAATATTCTAAATGCCTGAAATTCTTTTAATTTCCTGAATTCCTTGAATTATCTACATTCTCGGAAATCCCTCAAATTCTCCGAAATTCTAGAATAATCTGAATTTCTTAAATTCTTGCATTATTCTAAATTCTTAAAATTCTTTCAAGTACCTAAATTCCTTAAATTCTCTTATAACTAAAAATCTCTTAATTTTTTTAATTCTCTAAAATCCTTAATTCTTTTTCTTAAAAACCTTGAATAATCTAAATTTCTTGAATTCTTGGAATCTTCTAAATTCCCAAAATTCTTTAAATTCCTTTATTCCTTGAATTTTCTAAGTTACTAAAAATCTCTTTATTCCTTGAATTCTCTTAAGTCCTTGATTTTTTTGAATTTCTTCAAATCCTTGAATAACCTAAATTTTTACAATTCTTGGACTATTCTAAATTCCTGAAATTCTTTTAATTCTCTAAATTACTTAAATTATCTAAATTCACGGAAGTCCCTAAATCTGTTTGAATTTTTGAAAATCCCTGAATTCTTTCTATTCATCTGAATTCCCCTATGTACCTTAAATATTCTGAATTTTCTGAAATTCTTGAATTCCTCCCATTCTTCTGAATTCGTTGTATTTAAATTCTTTAGAATTCTCAGAATGCAAGAAATTCTAAGAATTCAATGAATTTCAAGGATTTTAAAGTATTGTAAGGAATTTAGAAAATTTAGACGAATTCTAGGAATTCAGATGATTTAAAGAATTTGGATGAATTCAGATAACAAAACATATTTGAAATTTTAACTATTTCACTGTATTGAAGTTCTCCATAAATAAAAATTCCAAAAAAATCTTTCTAAACCCTTTTCTACATTAATCAATGTAGAAATAAATACAATTTTGCATAAAAAAAAGTATGCTCTACAATTTATTTTTCGAGTGGTTAAACTGTACAATTTGGAATTGGAATAGTGATCTTCTCTTATATTTTTAATAATAAAGGCAACAATTCTGTTCTTAGAATTTGACCAAATTTTTTTAAATGATCAAATTTGTCAAGTAATTCTATTTGGCGGTAAAAATTATTTTTAAATGTTTTTAAACATTAATAATAAAAAAAAATTTTTAATTATTTTGTAATAATAGAAAATAATTAAAACTATTGAAATGATACAAAAATAATTTTATTTTAAACAAAATGTAGACTTTTGAAGATTTCGAGCAAAAAATTTAGAAGCTTTTTAAGAATTGAAAAAGGTTTCTAAAGAATACAAACATTTTCCTAAAATTTTTTGAAAATTTTTTAATGAGTTTTTATTTACAACATTTATTTCAAAGAATATTTGAAAAAATTTCAAAGCATCTCAAAAGATTTCTGAAATTTTCAAATACAAATTTTTTAATGTTTCAGAATTTTTTCAAAACTTTAAGAAAAGTTTTAAAAAAATTCGAAGAATTTTAAAAGATATTTAAAACTTTTTATACACTTAAAACAAAATGTAGATTTTCGAAGACTTCGAAATAAAATTTTGAAGTTTCATAAAGATTTTGAAAGTTTTTCAGATAATAAAAAAATGTTCTTATGATTCCTAGGAAAATTTAAAATTATTCTATCTAGAAGATTTAAAAAAAATCCAAGGAATAATTCGAGTAAATTAAAAATATATTTAGAAATTTTTAGAATTTTAAAGAGATACAAATATTTTAAAACTTTGAAAGATTTTCGAACATTTATAAAATATTCTGGAATGTTGTTCAAGCGCCAAAACGTCTTAAATATCCTTTAAACTACTTAAATTTGTCCTAAGATTTCGTAAAATCCTATAAAATAAACAAATTTTCAGAAATTTTCTAGATACTTTTTCGACACACTAGAAATCTTTAAAAATGTTTTTGAATTTTTTTGAGAAATTTAAAAAAATTATATTAGCATAACCTTAAAGAAAATAAACAAAAAAAAATGGTAATTTGAAATTTTTATTTTGTATTAAAATTTATTTTTTGCTTTAAATTAAGATTTGCCTTTTTTTATTCTGGAATAAAAAATCTTTTTTTGTTGCAAATTCAACAATTTTGACGAAAATTTGTCTTTTTGGTTTAAAAATTCATCTCTTTAAGTAGAAAATAAATATTTTTATATTAAAATTGCAACTGTTTGGTTTAAAATTAAAATATTTTTTGATTGAAATATCAACTTAAAAATTTTTTATTGAGATTTTGTTTTTTTGTGAAAAATTTAACTACTTGTTTAAAAGTTAAATTGATTTATTAAAAATTAATATTTATTTTAATATCCATCATTTTAATTGAAAATTTGTCTTTTTTAGTAGAAAATTATTCTTTCTTGGTTGAGATTCAACTGTTTTGTAGAAAATTTGTATTTTTTGGATAAATGCAACTGTTTTTGATACAAAATAAAAATCTTTTTTTGATTAAAATATAAACTATTACATTTTTCGTTAGGAATTCATTTTTTTTGTTTGAAAATTTAACTCTTTGTTTGAAGATTAACATTTTTTTTCAAATTTGTTTTGACATTTCTAAAATTTTCAAAAAATCTTTTTGAATTTTTTGAACAATCTTAGGAATATTTTCAAATAAGAAATTTAAATTATCAAAATTTATTTCTAAAGGAAAAAATGTTAATTGTACATTATTCTTCAAAAACAAAGGCAACAATTCCGCTCTTAATTTTTGGACCAAATATTCAAAAAATATTTTATGCGTATATACGTCAATTATATTGTTTATTTATCTATTCTAAATGTTTCTAAACATTATTGATGAAAGAAGACATTTTAATTGTAATTTATTATTATTATTTATATTTATGAAGATTCTAAACAAATATGCAAAAGATTTTTAAAAATTTAATAAAATTTTCGGAGAATGAAAAAATTTTCTGAAGATTTTTGGGAAAATTTTAAATAATTTCTTATTTTACAAAATTTATTTTAAGAGATTATTTAAAAAGATTTTAATACATTCCAAAAGGTTTCCAAAATCGACAAAAAAGAAGCTGGCAAATTTTAAGGCAATATGTTTAATTCTGCAGAATTTAAAAAAATTATGAAAATTCGAGTAATTTTAGACGATATTTAGAAGTTCTTGAATGCTTTCAAAAATATTTAAGTATTAAAAAAATTTTTTTTTAATAATTAAAATTTTGAAAACGGTTTTTTGCTCTTTTTAAAACTGTTTTTCTTGACTCTTACATAGAAATTGCACTGCATATTCATAAATAATTTTATAATCACCGCATTAAAGACAACTATAGTGTTGATATGCAACAATTGCAGATTTAATTGCAGAGTAAGCAATTGAAATATTGAGGGTTATCATTATAATTATTTAACCGATAAAAACTAGAATTAATTAAAGGAATCATTCCTTCTCGCTGTAAATATGTAAATCTAAATTAATAAGAAGAAAAAATAACTATTTCATTTTCGAAATTCCCTGACTTGTAAAAGCTTTTTAATAATTTTGAAAAAATTGAAGAGATTGCATTTTTTTAAATATTTCTGGAAAAATTGTTTATGATTTAGGGTTTATTGAAAAACATTAATTTTGATTTTTGAAGATTTCAAAATCTGTCAAGAATATTTAAATTTTGAATAATTTACCAATTTGCAGGAAAAGTGAATTTCAAATAGTTTTAAGAGAATAAAAAAATTCTTAAGATTCCTGGATCAATTTCAATTAATTTTTTATAAGAAAAAATAATTTCAAAAATTTTTTTTTTTTTAATTTCAAAAATTTCAAAATATTTTCCAAAATTTCAAAACAGAATATAGAAGATTTGAAACCAAAGTAGAGAATTTTGTCAGATTACAAAATATAAAAAATAATTCGAGTAAGTTGAGATATTTAGACGTTTTGAAAAGATTAAAAAATAATTACAAACTTGAAAATATTTTTTTATAATTTTAACCAAAATTTATATATTTTTTTAAATAATTTTTTTTTTAAATAAAATAAATTTATGAAGAAAACCTCTTTAAATTACTACGATTCCAATCCGAAATATATTGCATTTTCAACAAAATAGTTGGATTTTTAAACAAAAAATAATAAGTAACTTTCAACCAGATAGTTGAGATTTTAAGCCAAAATAACATTTTTTAGAAGACAGTTGAATTTTCAGCAAAAAAATTAATTTTCGACCAGATAAGTTGACTTTAATAAAACAGTGGAATTTTATACAAATAATTAAAATTTAAAAAATTTGAATTTTTAACTGAAAAGCTGAATTTTCAAAAAAAAAAAAATAATATTAATAATTGCATTTCTAACTAAATAGTTGGATTTTCAATCTGAAAATACGAATTGAAAAAAACAGTTGAACTTTCAATCCGGAAAGTTGAATTTTAAACAAAAATATTAATTTTCAATAAAGAAAGATGAATTTTAGTTAACAAATATGACTTCTCTACCAAAAAAATATGAATTTTCTGCCCAAAAAGATGAATATTTAAGAAAACAATTCAATTTTTGTTAAAGATTACTTTTAAACCAAATAAATTATTTTTCACCAAAATGATTAAATTTTTCATAAAATATTTAAATTTTTAACCAATTAGCTGATTTTTTTAACAGAGAAGGTTAATTTTCTACAAAAAATACAATTTTCAACAAAATACATGGATTAAAAAAAATGATTTTTCAACAAAGAAGATTAATTTTCTACTTACAAAAAGAAAAATAATAATTCAAATAAATAAATGCATTTATAACCAAATAGTTAAACCTTCAACTAAATCAGATAAATTTTCAATTAAAAGTGGAAGAGTTAAATCTTCAGACAAAAAAGTTAATTTAAAAAAAAAAAAAAAAATTTCTAAATAGTCAAACTTTCAACCAGATATGAATTTTTAACTAAAATTATAAATCTTCAATAAAAAAGGCATTTTTAACAAAGTAGTTTAACTTTTAACCAGGTAGTTAAATTTTTAATAAAAAAAATAAATTCCCAACGAAAAATGTAACGGTTGGTATTGCAATAAAAAAAGGCTTTAATTTAAATTAAAAACAGTCGAATTTAATCGAAAAGTGGAATCATCAACACACAAAAATTAATTTTAAAGCAAACACTTGCAATTATTTTAACCAAATACGATAAGATTCCTACTCAAATAGTTAAATTTTTAACCGAAAAAAAAATATTTTTGAACCTGGTGGTTCAACCTGCAACCAAGCAGTTTAATTTTTAACCAAAAAATATGATTTTTTACCAAAAAATATGATTTTTTAAGGAATAATTTAATAGTAGATATTTCTTTCAAAAAATATTTTAAATTAAAAACAGTCGACCTCAACTAAAAAGAACGGATTTTCAGGAAAACAGTTAAACCCAAGTTTGATTAATTTTTTATGTAATCAGTATTTGATATCAACGATGAATATTAACTAAAAAATATTAATTTTCACAGAAAAATTTAATAGTTGAATTTTCAACTAAAAATGATTAATTATCAACCAACAATGAAATTGTTAAATTTTCAGTTAAGAAAATTTAAAAAAAAAATCTGATTTCTGACCAAAAATATAACTTTAACAAAATAGTTGAACTCTTAATCAAATAATTGAATTTTTAAATAAAAAATATGATTTCCGACTTAAAAATCTAGCAGTTGAATTTTTAACTAAATAATTAAATTTTTAACCAAAAATGGAATAATTAAATTTTCAGTTGGAAAATTTAATTATTAACTAAAATATAATTATTTTCATCAAAATAAATCAATAAAATGAATTTTTAACAAAGTAGTTAAACTTTCAACCAAATAATTGAATTTTTAACTAAAAAAGATGAATTCTCACACGAAAATTCAGTATTCGAATTTTTAACTAGAAACGATCAATTTTCAACTAAAAATAAAATAGTTAATTTTCAGGTACTAAAATTAATTTTTAATTAAAAAGAAAAATGAATTTTTCGACCAAAAAATATGTCTAACAAAATAGTTGAATATTTAACAAAATAATTAAATCTTCAACCAAAAATGAAATAGTTAAATTTTCAGTTGAAAAAATTAATTTTTAACTAAAAACAAAAAAAAAATTCCAATGCAAAATTCACCTTAAGTTGTAAACCAAAAATTTTACATAAGAATAAATAAAATTAATTTAATGAAGAAGAGTAACACTCGTTACTGCACAAATTTATTCTACACAAAATATATTGTACACAACGTATACAGATCATAATTTTCCTACACAAAATATTTTCCACACAAAATATTTCCTGCACAGAATTTAATATTATTTAATTTTTTTTCTACAAAAAATAATTTGTACACATAATATTTCCTACACAGAATTTATTACCCTTATATATTTTCTACACAGAATATATCCTACACAGAAATAAATAGTAATCATTTTATCCTGAAAATATATTCAAAATATTGTGCAAAAAATTATTCTGGCCTATATTTTTTTTACACAAAATATTTATTTATATTTATTCATAAATAATATAAATAATATAACATTCCTACACACACATAATATAATATAATAAATAGTAGGAAAAATATAAAAGTATTAAACAATATCAAATTCTGTGTAGGAAATATTTTGTGTAGCAAAAATTTTTGTAGGAAAATTGTAACAGTATTAAATTCTGTGCAGGAAATATTTTGTGTAGGAAAAATATGACCTGTACACGTTGTGTACAATACATTTTGTGTAGAATAAATTTGTGTAAAAACCTCGGTAGGAACAGCGTTTTCCCGTTGAAGAAAATGAGAGAAATGGGAAGTTTCTTAAGGGGTAGGGGGCACATTACACCGGAGAATAAATATTCGATTTCTTTCCTTCCCACAACAACGTATTTTGCCTTTCAGAAAAACAAAATTAATGCAAATATCTCGTATGAGAGATTCGATAAACTTCCAAAGATAAAAATATCTATCCCCAATATATGAATAAGTGATCCTAAAAAGTGGTATTGCCTTTGGTTGGTTAAGATAAAAGGTCGTTACATTGCCGTTATTGAGTACCTTTTTCTTGATGAAGGCAATCAAACCCTGTCATTAGTTGAAATTGCAAGCAAAAGGAAAGTATTTTCAATAAAATAGTTGGATATAAAACAGATTAATTTTCAAATAAACACTTAAACATAAAAATTTACAAAAAACACGAAATTGCAAAATAATAAAAAATTTGGTTAGAATACAATAAAAAATCAAACAAATCAAATTTTCTATTTGAAATTTTAATTTTTCTAGCTGAAAATGGGCAGGGAGAAGTTCTGTCGCACCCTATCCCTTTCTCAGCTTTATGGTTTTTTTTACAAAAATTGTCAAAATTATTTTATTTAAAAATTTATGATCAAAACATCTTTTCTATTCATACATCAACTTTGATTTATGTCGATAAAAAAAGTTTTTCTGTTTAAAACAGATGTTTAAAATATTACGATAAAGCATAACTTCCTTACTTTCCAATAAAATGTATCAATGTTATAGGTCAATCGATTCGTCTCGAACCAAGGAATCTTTTATACTATATTCTTGCATCAACTTTATACAGGCCTGACGAGAGGGGGGATGACGGGGAATCGTCCCCGGTCTCGAAGTTTTCGAGGGGGGCCGGATTTTTCGCAACTGTGATAAAATAAATTTGTTTAAAATAAAATAATTTAATAATTACATTAAATTCATTATTGTGATTATTTTAACAAATAATAATACCATGAAATCATGAAAGCATCCTTCATCAGCCTGAATTCTAAATTTTCAAAATTACATATAGGGGCCCGTCTTTCCCACCCCCCGGCCCGGGTTTCCTCTTGACGGTCCTGACATTGAATTATGATAATGAGGAAATTATAACATAAAAATCGATTTTTAATATAATGAAAATGACTATAAATTCCTTACTCTTTGATAAAATGTATTAATATTATAGGTCAATCGATTCGTCTCGAATCAAGGAATCTTTTATATTCTTGCATCAACTTTAAATTATGCTTATGAGAAAATATAAACTATAAAAATCGATTTTTAATATAATATAAATGACCATAAATTCCTTACTTTTTGATACAATGTATCAGTATTACAGGTCATTCGATTTATATCGAATCAAGGAATCTTTTTTATTCTTGCATCCACTTCAAATTATGACAATGAAAAAATTTTTTAAATAAAAATCGATTTTTAATATAATACAAATGACCATAATTTCCTTACTCTATAATAAAATGTATCAATATTATAGGTCAATCGATTCGTCGCGAACGAAGGAATCT
>JAUELO010376487.1:0-14523 GCA_032357855.1 Amphibolips quercusostensackenii | reverse complement strand
CACGACCCTTTTTAAACTCGGAAACCCAAAACAAAACCAAATCAACACACTTTTGAGAATCGGCGTTTTTCTTTGTAATATTCTACTTATAAAAAGAATCAAGACATATCATGAAAGTGAGGAGCAAAAGGAAAATTAAAATCTCCATGTTTTCGAGACAGAGCTGCTTTTAAAAAAATTCCTATAGCCGCGACTGATAAGATTTTTCATACGTGTCATACTTGCTTACATATACTAGCCATTATCACAATATTGACAAACATGAGTATCTATAGTCAGGTGAGGAAATGGAGCGAAAGAAATCAACTGTTTTGTGAAACATTTTTCTTAATGTAAAATAGAAAATATTTATTTACTATCCTTGAAAGTGTCAAGAGTAGACCAGATCTAAACGTGACAATCGTAAACGAGCGACATTGAAAAAGAATTTTCGCAAAAACTGCGTATTACATTTTTTAATAATTTTTTTGTCTTTACCATTTTTTTAGAATTTAAAAACTGTTCAACCGATTTGTACATTACTGTTATAATCATTATAATCTCATCAAAAGATATTATAAAAAATTCAGTATAGGTCTGTAGTGATTTTTCTAAATTGAATTTCTTCTTATTTTCTCGCAATTCTAGGGAATTCATTATTTTTAAAAACTCGGTTTAGAATGAAATAATGTTAAAATATTGCAAGCAGTGATGCAAACAATAAAGAAACTACACACAAATGATTCAATTATTTAAGAAATGTCAAAATATTGTGTAGGACTTTTAAAGTTTACAAGGGATTTCAAAGATATTCACAAAATTTTAGGGACTTTACAGAAACTTTAATTATTTCAAAGTATTTGCGGAATTTTTAAAGATTTAAAAGGCATCAAGCTGCCTTAAGTTTCAAAACATTTCAAAGAGTTTAGGAGATTTTGAAATTTTGATGGTTTATTTAAAAATATGTTAGAGCATTTTAGAAGATTTGAAGGATTCAACTAAATCAAGAAAAACTTAAAAGATTTTGAGGGATTTTAACAACTTCTAGGCAAGAACAGTTTTCGAAATTAAATAAATTAAAATTAAAAGCCTCAAAGATCAGACAATCTATTTTTTGGAAATGTAAAAGGCTTAAAACTGTTTAATAGTATATTAGATTCTATCAATACTGACGAATTAAAAATTGTATTGTCTGTCTGTCGCCGTCTACATCTTCGTCTGTATACCAATTACCGTTTAAAAGACTAATCGGATTAGCTTGCAACAACTTATCCTCACGACTTTTTTCGAGCAAAAGAAAATTATCAATTACAGCATTAAAAACTAAAAAAAACGAAAATAAAAATTTGAAGCCAAACAGCCCACAATATAAAAAAGTCAAGGGAAGAAAATTTTGCTTTCTAAAAGCCATGCAAGATTAGCATAACCACTTATTGAATTGTTTTAAAAAAGCAAAAATTAAAATTTTGGTTGCCCAAAAAGTAATAGAAAATAAAAAATTCTATTTTGTGGTCAAACTATGCAAGGTAAAAAAAATTTATACAAAAATTATGCATACCAAAATTGCTATCAATCATTTTTTGAAATAAAATGCGTTGTTCTTGTTTTGATTATGAAAAATAACATTAGGAATACAAAAATTTAAGTTTTGAAAAAACGAAAAAAGGTACGAAAAAAAAAATTAATAGAGAAAAGTGGTAAACCCCAAAAAGATCTATTAATTTGTTATTAATCATTTTTTTAAAGAAAGCGTAGCTTTAGTTTTAATTGTAGAAAATGAAAATAAAAAAATGTGCTTTTTAGACAAACGACACAATTTATGAAAGAATTAATAGACAAAAAATGCTCACCAAAAAAAGATATACAAATTTGTCATGTATAATTTTTTGACAGGACAAAAGGTTTTTGTTTTAATCGTAAAAAATAACATAACAAAAAAAAATGTTGGAAAAAAACAATGTGCGAAAAAAATTAATGGACAAAAATAATTTACTGAAAAAAGATCTACAAATTTGTTTTCAATTATTTTTTGATAGGATGCATGTTTTTTTGTTTGAATCGTAAAAAAGGACCTTGAAAAGAAACAAATTAAGTTTTTAGAAAAACGACAAAAAGTGTAATAATATGTTAATTGACATAATTGTTTTTTATACGATGCGCACTTGTTTTTAATTACGAAAACAAGATAATAGAACACATCTATTTCCATATAAATGCATATTATAGATTGTAATAATATACATTTATTGGAATGATACATTTTTCAGGGTAGCTGAGAATTAAAATTAGTACAACATAAGGATCAAATATTAAAGTGATTATGAAAAATAAAATGTGTACATTATTTTGTAATATCTGCATAAGTAGTCCCAGACCGAGGTACAGAAATGAATGTAATATTTATTTAATATTAATATAATAGAGTTGAACTTAATGTAGAAAAGCTTGCAATTTGGACAAAATCGAGTGCAAAGCACAAGGTACGTGATGAAAATGTGTTCGTTAAATCCGAAGGGGCTTCGACAAAAGAGAATTCACAATCGCAAAATTACAGTTCGCTGATGCTTGACCTCTAGCTTTGAACGGTCTGTGCACGAATGTGGAGGAAGTACGAAGACCGAGCGCGTAGCGCGACGTTAACACATTATCAAGCGCGAAGAGCTAGATAAATATATTATCGAACACCATAGGCGCATTCAAATTCGCGAAACGCGCGCGTAGCGCGCGATGAGAATATGCTCACGCAGCAGGCAGATATTTTAATTTAGATTTTTAAAGATTTAGAAAAAATTTAGTAGATGCTTAGAATTTTAAAAGGTTTCAAGAGAATACAGAGTTTTTCTTAAGATTCATAGGAACATTTTTTATGATTTTTTATTTAAGAAAATGAAGTTTTAAAGAACATTCAAAAAAATTTCACAACATTTTATAAGATTTCTAAAATTTCCGAACAACATTCTGGGAAATTTTAATTAAGTTTTTTTTAATTTTGCAGGATTAAATAAAAATTAGAAACAAAAATTCTAATAATTTTAAAACATATTTGGGAGTTTTGAAAAAGTTTCATTAATTATTTTAGATTTTGGAAGATTTAAAATCAAATGAAACAAAATGTAGATTTTTAAAGATTTAAAATAAAATTTTGAAGCTATTTGAAAATTTTTGAAAGAATGAAAAATAATACCACAATTTTCTTAAGATTCATTCAGAAATTTTAAATGACGTTTTTTTTTTAATTTAAAGAGAATTTTTGAAAATATGTCAAAACCATGTTTTGTATTAAATTAAGAAATCCATTAATTCCTTCTTTAATTTAACACATCAAAAATAAGCTTTTATTTTATACGTTGTGAATTATTAAGCGTTTAAATAAAAAATTTCGGAATTAAAATTGTGTTCAGCTTGAATATCTAAAGATTAAAATTCAAAAGATTCCCATTCTGAGTGCTTTAATTTGCAGTTAACTTTTGATAGCATCTAATGGGAACATGACAGCTTTTGAGTTCATATTTTTTATTTTCAACGACCGTGACGAATTTTCGTAAACCGGGAAGAAGCTGGGAAATAGCTATGAATTTTCCCGTCGATTAAAACATCTACCTTGATTGTATTATTTTCGTATATAACGACTCGAATATTTTTCAAAAAATTGTATTCTGTTTTACACTAAAATCTTTTTTTAATTAGCATTACAATAGTTGCTAAACATCTGATAGTTTTCAACTGATAAAAATACATGACTGAAAAACTGGTCGAGTCTGCAGTACGAAAAAAAGCAAAAGTAGAAAGTCTTTCAAATAGTCATTTTGATCTTTTTTTCAAATAATTAGTTATTTAGAAAAAAACTTTGAATAATTTAGGGGTCTATACTGAAAAGAATACCCTAGGACTAGAAAAAAAATTAACAAAAGTAGAGATTTAAAATCTATCTACTGGTAATAATACATTTACAAAATTTCAAATATTAGTATTTTTTAATGATATCGTTTATCTATTTTTCAATCCTGGATCTTCTTTAACTCTTTCCTGACATATTTTCATCAGTAAAACCTTTAGAGGGGTTCAAAATTTTTCCCTAACACAAAATTTACTATATGTATATTATTTTAAAAACTTGCTAGCAAAATTGAATTTGAATTTCAAATAGTTATAGTTTTTTAATCTACTATTAAAGATTTGTTGGGTCTGTTGAACTTTCCTTAACAAATAATAAATAATCAGTTACGTAAGAATTGCGTTAGTCAATTATAGGAAAAAAAGCAGTTTGTTTAAACTATGTTATGACAATAACTTCCAAATACTTAAATAATTGTAATATATGCTATATTCCCACACAGGAATATGACAGTGAAAATTATGGACTTAATAATAAAAAAGAAGATTTTTGTCAATTTTCAAGTAGCAGATTATTTTTTTTAACAAAATCAATTTCAATTTAATTGGAGAAGTACATCTTTTAAGATAATTCATTATCAAACAATAATTGCTTATTTATTCAAAAATTTTATAAACAAATTCTCTACTTGACTACTTGTAAACGAATTGATATTGGATTCTATACAAATTCGACTGACCATGACTCATGGTTATGCGATATTTGTTGTTTTTTGAATAAATATTATGAACCTAGGCAGATTTTCAATTTTTAGTGAGACACAATTGTTTTTCTTATAAACAATTTGATTTAGAAAGCTGCATTGATACTGAAGCCATTATAAACAGAAAGATTTCAATTTTTCGAAAAAACGTTTCCCAATTGTTCAAAAGACAGAAAATTGACGATTTTTTATTATAATTGTTCATAGAAAAAAACAATTATCGCTTGTTAATAAAATAACAGAAGGAAGGTATATTGCTGAGTTATTTAAAGTTAACTCTGTTGAACAAACGAATTTGGAAATAAAACGGACATTAATTTGTTGACATATAGTATATATAGGAATTATGTTCGTAAGCTTGATCAAAAAATTAGTAATTACTGTTCGTTAATAAATTATTATAATGACTGCATTTTGGCAGAAAATTTGGAATTGATTCTCTTGTAGAATCTTGAATTTTTCTCTTGAAATCTTTTGGTTGAAAGTCACCAAAAATCTATATGTGATTATCAGATTCGTTTAAACAATTACCAATTGTTACTAACTACCAAAACATTGTATATAGTATTTATTTTTTAAAAAATTTGAAGTATTTATGTCAAAAAAAGCGAAATCTTAAGAAAAAAGTTACTGAAATATGTTTGTAAACATTATTCATAACATTACCAACTACTTCAGATTTTTCAAAAATGGTAACTAAGTTACGTCTCAGGGGTCGTTCATATATTACGTGACGCGTTTTTCTTTTGTTTAAAGAAAGATGAGAATACAATTTTCGTTAAATTAAAAAGGATACTACGATGTAAACAATAGACAAACGCGTCACGTAATACATGACTGATCCCTATACGTACATGCTGAACAAAAAATTTTGAAATAAAATCTCCAAGTTTTTTTACTCTTGAAGTAGTACTCTTACTCATTAATTTGTTAATAAAGAAAATACAAATTTTTAAAAATGTTGTAATTTGCAGAATATTATTTTTACTGATCTTTACTAATTTTTCTATTTTCATTATGGTTCACATACAAAAACACAAATACACACACACACACACATGAGTAGTAGGGTAATTAAAAAGAGGATATTTTAATCCGAACCCGCACACTAGCCTGAGTTGTGCCCTTTTTTTATTGATTTTTTGTTATTTTTATGTTCTCAATATTTTTAAAATGCATTTTTGAAATCTTTATGCATATAAAATTATTTCATTTTATCTTACTAACTTTTTAAATACTTAATTGAAAATTTAAAAATCATTTTTAAAGAAAATAATCATTTTTTCTTTAAAAGTTGATATTTCTATACGCATACAAATTTGATTAATGCATTTTAAAGATTTTGAGAAAAAACAATGATAAAAGAGACACAACTCAAATACTGGACCCTTGAGTCACATCTAATTTTAATTCATCTTTTTTTATTTCTTGACTAGAAAGGTACAACTTAAGCTAAATTGCGTGTTCAGGTTTAAAAATCATTTTTTGCCAGCGAAAATAAATCATGATAATGAGCACTTACAAAAAATAGAAACATTTTTTTAAATGTTCGAATGTAAAATTTTTTGTTAAATAAAACGTTCTGTTCAAAAAATTCGAATAGTCCGATCACACAAATATCTTTTAAATTTAGTTAACTTTTATTTTTAAAAAGTTTAAATTGTAACATTATTGTGAACTCTAGACTTATTTGTCCAGAAAAACCTTTTCTAAAACACTGTGCGGCTCCTTGATCCGCTCATAAACTATTTCATGATAAGAAAAAAATTTGACTTCTCATAGAGAATTCTCCAAAATTTGTTTTAGAAGCAGGTCCACCACGTAACGCGTAGGCTGACCAAAGCTGGTCGCCACCACTGGCAAACGGTGCAACGAGCGCTCGGCCGTCTGAACTGTAAAGGGTGTTATACTAAAGTCGGAGCCAAAAGTCGAGGCCCCTCACTTCTTTTGACTGCAAACTCGCTTGAAAAAATCTCGGAATTATTTAATAAAAAGTATCTGAAAGCCTAAAGTCTTCTGAATTCAACGATGCGATCACTTTTTTCCTTAAAAATTTTTGTCAATAGTTAGAGAGCAAAACATCCCAATAAACATTGTTTAAGAAAATATCGTTTGTTACAATTGATGAATTTTAAAATTCTCGTTGAATACAATTAAAATATGATAAAATAGAAGTTTTTATTTTTTTTCTTCTGAGAATTTAGATTATAAGTTATAACATTGTTTATCTTCTTACAAGCTTAAGAAAAGTGAAAAGTAATGACGAAAGATAGAATCATTAAACAAAATTCATTTATCATTGCTTGATGTTTAGAAAAGTCGACTTACTCAAGCCATATAATTTTTTTCAGATTTGCGGTCACCTTTTAAGATAAGCCGAAATTCAAAATGTTAAAAATTGTGGAAATATTGAAAATATGAATTTTCAACCGAACAGTTAAATTTACAACTGAATAGTTAAATGTTTAGTTTAAAAACTTAAAATTTTATGAAGAAAAAAAATTTTTCAGAAAATTCGATCAATTTTCAATGAGAGAGATGAATTTCAAACTAAAATTACAGATCCTCAGAAAGAAACATGAACTTTTAGGAAAGTAGTTGAATTTTTAACCAAGAAAGATAATTTAAAACAAAATTGTTGAATTTCCTACAATATAATTAACTTTTAAACTAGTGAATGAATTTTGTAACTAAAAAAGATCAGTTTGAACCAAAAATTAAATAGCTACATTTTCAGTTTAAAGAATACATTGTTAATATTTAAAAGTAAATTTATGCAAGACAGTTGAATTTTCTACAAACACTTGAATTCTTTACCAAATTGTTGAAATTTCAAGCCTAAAAGACAAAATTTTCTCAAAAAAGTTGTGTCTTCAACCGAAAAATATGAATTTTTAAACCAAGCAGTTGAATTTCAAACCAAATATTTGAATTTTTATTCAGAAAAATTAATTTTCTACAAAAAAAAAATTTCTATGAAATTAGATCAATTTTCAATCAAAGAGATAAATCCTCAACAAGAAACATGAGTTTTTAGCAAAGTAGTTGAAATTTTAACCAAGAATTTAACTTTTCAAGCTAAAAAGATAAATGTTTCACCAGAAATATAATAAGTAATATTTCATCCAAAAACAATTTTTATTTGGATAAAAAAAAATAGAATTCAATTAAACAAGACGAATTTTCAGCAAAATACTTAAAAACATTTTATTGATTTTCTACTAAATGGACGAATTTTTTACAAAACTTTTACATTTCTACCAAAAAGTTCATATTTAACAAAAAAAATTTGATTCTTAATTAGACAGTTTCATTTTGAACCATGAATTAGATTAATTTCAAACTTAAATCATAAATCTCCAACAAGAAACATAAATTTTCAGCAAAAAGGTGTAATTTTCAACTAAGCAGTTTAATTTTGAAAAAAAATAATTTGTAACAAAAAAAAAATACTTCAATGACGATTTTTTAACCAAAAATATAATAGATAATATTTCAACCAAAACATTTTGATTTTTAATTCGACAGTTTCATTTTGAACCAAAAAAATAACCTTTCTACAAAAAGAGATAAATTTTAGAACCAAAGAAGAGAAAATATTCAATTAAAATCGCTCAAATTTTAAGCCAGAAAGACGAATTTCCAACAGAAAACTTGCATCTTCAACCGAAAAATATGAATTTTTAACCAAGCAATTAAATTTACAATCAGATAGTTGAGTTTTCAGTTTAAAAAAATAATTTTTCTGAAAAGAATTCTTTAACAAATTAGATCAATTTTCAATCAAGGAGATAAATTTTAAACTACAATTATGAAATTTCAACAAGAAACAAGAATTTTTAGGAAAGGGATTCAATTTACAATCAAGGAGTTTAATTTTTAAGATAAAAAGATAAATTTATAACAAAGCGGTTAAATTTCAAACAAAGCAGTTGGATTTTTAATTTGAAAATACCATTTTAAACAAAATTGTTGAAAATTTGTCTTCTTTGTAGGAAATTAATGTTCTTGGTTGCAAATTTAAGTTATTAGATAAAAATCGATATATTTCGTAGAGAAGTAGTCTTTTACAAAAGAGAAAATCGATCTTTTTAGTTAAAAATTCAATTATTTGGTTAAATATTTAAATGCTTTGTAGGAAGCTCGTCTTAGTGGCTTGAAAATTCAACATTTTGGATGAACATTTTTTTATTGCCTAAAAATCGTTCTTAGATGGAAATTCCACTCTTGTTGAAAATTCGTCTTACAATTTTGAAATTCATCTCTTTTGGTACAAATCTCATCTTTTTGGGTTGAACATACAGCTGACTGTTTAAAAAACAATCGTTTTTGTTTAAGCAATTCACTATCTTCCTAACACATTAACCATTTGGTTGTAAATTAAACTTTTTGGTTGGCAATTCATATTTTTCGGTTGAAGATTCAACTTTTTTGTAGAAAAATCGTCTTTCAGGCTCTAAATTAAAACAGTTTGGTAAATAATTCAACTGTGTAGTAAAAAATTTAACTGTTTTGTACAAGATTCGTCCTTTTTTTCAATTGAAAATTTATTTTTGCAAATGAAAATGTAACTTGAAAGTTAAACTTCTTCCTTGAAAATTGATGATTTTTTTCAAAGATTTATAATTTTAGTTAAAAACTCGTATCTTTGATTAAAAATTGTTCTAGCTTGCTTAAAATTCTTCGTTTATTGTACAAAATTAATTTTTCAAACTGAAAATTTATTTATTTGTTAATAAATTCAACTGTTTGGTTGCAAATTCATATCTATCGATTAAAGACTTAAATTTTTTGCAGAAAATTTATGTTTTCGGCTTGGAATTCTAACAATTTGTTAGAGAATTCAACTATTAGTGAAAAATTCAACTGCTTTGTATTATGAGTATATTCGTTCCTTCTTCAATTACACATTTATTTTTTTAAATACAAATTTAACTTGAAAATTCAGCACCTTGGTTAAAAGTTACATTACTTTCCTAAAAATGCATGTTTCTTGTTAAAGATTGATCATTTTAGTTAAAAATTCATGTCTTTTATGGAAATTTGATTCACTTTGTTAGAAATTCTTTTTTTTGTAAAAAATTGATCCTTAAAACTAAAATGTTAATTGTTTGGTTGTAAATTGAACTGTTTGGCTGTAAATCAAACTGTTTGGTTGGTAATTAAACTGTTTGGTTGAAAATTCATATTTTTCAATTAAAGATTCAACTTTCTGGTAGAAAATTAGTCTTCTATGTTAAAAATTTCAGCAATTCGGTAGAGAATCCATCTATCTGGCAGAAAATTCTACCGTTGTATAAAATTCGTTTCTTTGTTATTAAAAACTAATTTTTAAAATAAAAAATTACCTATTTGATTTTTGGGTTAAAAATTATTTTTCTTAATTTAAAAATTCTCTTTTGTTAGTAAATTAATCTTTTTAGTTTACAGCTGAACTATATATTTGTATATTGTTGAAAATTGGAAATTTTTGGTAGAAAATTAATCTTTTTGGTCAAAAACTTTACTTTTTGGTTAAAAGTTTGTGTATTTTGTGAAGAACTCTTTTTTTAGTAGAAACTCAATTTTTTTGTTGAAATTTCATCTTTTATGTGGAAAATTTAATTATTTGTTTAAAGATTTAACTGTTTTGTAAAAAGATTAGTTAGGAATTCGACTCCTTTTAAAAATTGTCTTTTTAATTTGAAAATTTATTTCGTCTAGTAGAAATTTTATATCTTTTTATCAAAAATGCAACTGCTGCTGTAAAATAAGTCTTTTTCTTTTTAAATGTTTAAACAGCTTTTTGGTGAACTGTACAACTTTTTATTTTTAAACAATTTACATTAAATTTGGCGTCTTTACATTCTTCTGGCTCATGGTCTACTTTATAATTTGAAACCCAAAGATTTATTATTGTGAATTGATGATAAAAATCCGGCATTATTTTTTACAGCACCCCACTTAAAAATCGGAATTTCTCCGATCGGTTTGAATCATGGACAAAGTGTAGTCCAATTGGATCACAGTTAAAAGAGAAAAATTGCTTTTATTTAGACATTCTCGGCATTTTTTAAAAAAGTCAATGTTTGGATTTCTTAAATGATTATAAAAAATATAATTACCTTCTTTTTCGTATTTCCACAAGTTTTTAAAGTTTCAATCAAGGCTTACGTAGAAAGAAGACTATCAATTAAAAAAAATTAAATAGCTTGCGTAAATCGACTTGTCCAAACATTAAGCAGCGATGAATAAATATTGTTCCAAATCACGCAATATATCGTCATTATTTTTCACTCATCTTAAGTGCGAAAAAAGAAAAACAATGTTATTAATTATTTTCCAAATTTTTATTAAATTTTTTTGAATAAATTTAATAGATAAACAATTTATTCGAAGTAATATAATAAATTAAAAAAATGTAAGTATCTAAAGAGTTTAGTTTTTTTTTTGAAATTTTTAACTCTGCTTTGGATTTTAAGCTATACACAAATAATAAATTAATTATAGGGCAAATCATTTTTTTAAATTCTTTGTGAATATATTTTTTTGAAATAAAATAGATATTTAAAATATTCTTTGAATTTTTGACATGGATGATACAAATACAAATATAAATTTAAAAAAAACATCAGCTTATTATAATTACTTTAAAAGGATATAGTTATAAACCATAATAAATTATTTAAACAACTATTTTTTCAACTTGCAATTATTATTATCGCACAGGCAAAAAGTGGACTAAGTGCTAGAAATTTAAAAAAAAGCAATTATCTAGCATTGCTATGGCAGAAGGTAGTTGTAAATAATAAAAAAAATTGCTTAAACTATTATTTTTGTCAAATTGCACAAAGTAAAAAAGTGACAAAAAGTGAAAATTTTCAGAATAAACCACAACTATCTAGCATCATCATAAAAGAGGATAGTTATAAAAAATAATCATTTCCTCAAACATTTATTTATGTTAAATTATATTGATTATTACCACACTTTGAGTGAAAAGTAGAAAGTTAAAAATTGAGCAAAAATCGCAACTTTGTTCCATCATCGGCACAGAATATTATAAAAATAACAATAATTTGCTCAAAAGATTCACATTTTAGGTAACTTCAATTGACTATTGCCTTGATCCAATTGAAAATTTGAAAGTGAGTATAAGAATTCGGAAAAGACCGCGACTTTTTAACTCTATTTTAAGAAAAAAATATTTTAAAAAATAAGAAATTGTTTCAATGATTTATTTTAACTTATGATCATTAATAGAAAGTAGTATTTTATGTATTTGAAACAACTTGCATTTTAAAAACGCAACAACAAAAATAATTAGCTCCAAAGAGTCGTAAAATACAATTTTTCTATTATGGGTTTTTCGGGACCCTATGAAACAGGCTTATGGCGGTGATATATAAAAAATAATTATTTAACTTGATTTGTCTTTTATTTACGATTCTGAAAAATTACAAAGACACATTTTTTCTTCATGAGAAATACGTATTAAACTTTATGAGGCTGGTGAAATCTCTAAATATCATTTTAAAAAATCCGTGGATGCGAAAAACTGTTGTGTGATATGCATGAAAATTCGAGAAACAAAATTTACGAATGCACGTTTGTATCACCCTATTTGACATGGAATTCTATAAGCTTTCTAACTCTTTGAAAAAAGACTAGTTTTATTTTCGATCGACTTATGGCTTTTTAAATTTATTTTCCATGGTAGTAAAACAAATTATTGAACTTTGTAAACTTTTCGTGTAAAACTAATATATATTTAAATTACATACTAAATTATCACTTTTTAGTTTTAAGTGCTCATAGAACTCAAATCATTTACATGTAAAAGAGTGAATATCACAATATTGTTTAATTTTGTGGATTTAAAAAAATCATATTGTTTCAATTTATTGAAATTTGAAATGTTTTAGTTCAAAATCGTATAAGTAGAATCGCTTTCATTTTAAATGGTTAAATTTCGAACGATTTAAGTTTAAAATTATTTAATTTTGACTGCTCATCTCTAAATCTAGATTAGAATAATTTTACTAATTGCTGTTTAGATTCGAATTCAATTTTAATCAGAGAAATTTTAGAAAATAAACATTAACTTTTAATTGATAAAACTTAACACATTTATTTAATTAATACCACGAATGTGATGAAAAAATTGTCACTTATTAGTTGGTTTCAAGATACAAGTCGAGATATAAGTACTTACCTATAGAATTCAAAATAAGGACCAGGGTCGAGATCAGAAAAAAAGGGATCCTCCTTTCTTCAAAATGTAGGGAAAAAGTGATTAACGCAGACCTTGCAGAACAGCGTTACTAGTAAATATTCTGATATTTCGTGCATATTACATACTATTCTAATATTTGAATTTTTCCCTTCTGAAGCACAAATCGTAAACAAATTATTTGTAGGTCATGGTGGCATACAAAATTTTCATCAGCATCACGTTATTGACACATTTCGCAATTTTTTATGTTTCTTACAAATCATTTATCAAACGAAGGAAAGTAATCTAGAAGAAAACAGTTTCTGATAAAATTACACTTCCTGCGTAGACTAAAATCTCAACTTGACAAATATTTATAAACAAAACTCTTGCTTAATTAAAACTCGTCAAAGCCCTTCATCGTAAACAAAAACAATTTATTAAAGTATCATCTACATTTCCACAAATAACAAAAATATATTCTTTTTTAAATCCTTTTAATCAGCATCTCTCATTTTTTCAAAATAGTTTATCAAATGAAGAAAAGTAATTTAAAACACAAAATCTAGAATTTTGCAAATTTTAGTTCAAAATTTGTTTGATGCTTCGTAAAAATTTTGAGATTTTACTATACGAGATTTAAGAAAAAAATATTCAGAAAATTTTGCATCTCTAATTTTCAATTTCAATTTTATTGATAGAATAAGCCCGAAAGTCAGAGGCCCACCACTAAATTGATGAAAAAAATCGACATATTTGCTTGATACAATTTTTTTTAGTTTGTTTTTTTTATTCCAAAAAATTTGGCTGACAGCGTATTATGTATTGCTGAATCGAGAATTTATTTTACTACAAAATTTCCCTTTTGATTTTAAAGTACGATTTTTTTTTATCAATTATTAGAAAAAAAGTAAAGTGATGGAAAATCTGTGAATTCAATTGTGAATAATCACACTAAAAATTAAAAAAATAAATCAAATGCTTGAAAAACTTACATAAGATACAAAAAAAATTAATATACAAAAGTTTTTCACTCGAAATAGATCTACAAATTTATTAATAATAACATTGTGATAGGACGCGCAGTTTATGTTTTACTCGTAAAAAATTACATCGAAAAAATTGAGATAGTTTGACCTTTCATTTTATAGGACCTATGCAAAAAAGTAAAAGAATACATTATTGAGCGTGAAGCGCAAGATAAATATGCTATCAACCATGATGCGCGAGATCCAACACACGCGCCCCCTAGGCGCTGTATTTTCATTGACTCTGTCATTTACTTTTCTATCGTCAATGTAGGTTAGTGTGGAGTCAGCCCCACGTACTCTCCGCCGCCTTAGCCTCATGCATAAATTTTGTATATTGATAACCGAGAAACATTTAAAATCATCGAAAAATCAAAGTTTGACAACACATTCATGTTTATTATTAAAAGATTGAATGCTTTTATGATTGTTCATCATAATAAAAGAAGGTCTTTCGGGATTCAATCGTGTGCAAAACTACGAATCTTACTGACGTTTCATGAACATTGCAGTTCACTTCTTCGGGGCTAACCTGAAACTGAAGTTGCAGGTTATGTTGTTCTTATATATACTTTCTACGATGCCTGTGATTGTCCAGAGCGCTTTACCGCACCGTGGAGACTTGTCAAGTTGAAATAGCTAATCAAGTCTTTAAAAAAAACCAGCAGGACGCAAAGCCAAATCGGATTGGCATTATATCCATTGTCTCTACAGATGTTATTAG
>JAUELO010375808.1:0-14532 GCA_032357855.1 Amphibolips quercusostensackenii | reverse complement strand
TTAACTTAACAAATAGTCTACACTATGGATTCTTCCTTTGCAAAGCACATTTTTGCTTTTAAATTACTTGCTTTTATCGAAAAAATAATACTGGATCATAAAAATTTGTCATCCGGTATTTTCTATTTATTTTATAAACAAATTATATAAACGAATGCCTAGTGTGGACATTTGAAAGCAGAAAGAAGTCGTTCTTTCTCCTAATTTTCCTGAAATTATATCGCTAGTGATGTTTAATGATGGAAAATTACTACCCGATATTTTTCATTAATTTTATGAACAAATTATATAAATAAATGCACAGTGTGGACATTTAAAGGCAGAAAGCTTTGATATTATAATACATAATCCGCTTATTGTAATATGGAATACTTATATTTTCAGACTTTATTTTTGATCAAGGCATTCATACCCCTCAAATAAAAAGACATTTGCTTCAAGCAATTGATTATTTTATTTGGATTCATTTCCTCCGCTCTGAACATATTTGCTCATGCATTTTAGAGAGTATTGTTTTGTTTCATTCTTTATTCTTTTTGTTTCATTAGATATAAGTATAACATTTATTTCAATTTCTTGAGTCTGTTGACTTTATTCATATTTTTTATGCTGTAAATACCATTGTCAATAGATATAAGTAAGGTTATAAATATCTATGCGTATGCAAATTTATATATGTGTGTATGATTTTCAATGCATTTAATGCAAGATAAATTTTGATTTATTATTTAAGTAAGGTATACTTTTAAAAATAAGTACCTTTAACGTACCACGAAAAAAAACTGTATAATATTTCCATCCCAAATCTCAAAACAAATGACAAAGACTCATCTGTTCTTTCATTGAATTATATCCAAAAAATTATACGATTGTAGATAAAGAAACAAAAATAGGTGAGAAAAAATATTGCGTTATTTCATTTTTACTTTGAGAAGGAATTGGTTGACTTGCTTTCACAACAAAGACACTTTTGAAAGCATATACAATAAATAGTTGCTAGGTGAATTCGCAGTCACCTTAACTGCATTATAGTTTGGAAGACGTTCTCGAGAAGATTTTAAAGACAATTCTGAATTTTCCAAAAGAAGAAAGGTTCAAGCACTTCAGGAAACTGTTATATTCCCCCTTTTTTGGAAGATACGGGGGGGGGGGAGAATAACATATGAGCGAGAGGGGGATGTGTAGCAGTGCTGCGGTTGACGTCGAAGAATAAGTGACCGCACAGGGTCGTAAGTGGTCCGGGACCGTTACACCGGAAGGCTTATGGCTTTTTCGAAGTACAGGCGACAGGGGGCGGGGCAAGCCGGATAGGCAGTGTCCGGTTGTTCCGTAGGAGGAGCGCGTCCAGTTGGCGCATAGCCTTCTCTGCCTTGCTTCGGCTGGCGAGAGCGCTCTGGTTTATATTTTTTGTTGTTGGCAGGCAGGGGGAGGAAAGGAAGGCAGGAAATGGAAATCCGGAGTGGAAGAGGTCGACAGACCTAGACGAGTGGTTCCGGACGAGACTCACGGCGATCCGGAACGATGAGCGCTCAGAAGCGCAAGCTTCGCCGCAAAGTTTCGACACGCCGAATGGAAGAGCGAGAAAGGGATAATCCCAGCAACGAAGGGGAGAAGTGCCCCGGCTTTCCGAGAGCACACAACCGCAACACATCCGCATCTGGACTTTCTTCGGCGGCGTCAGTCCCCTGAGAACGAGGAGTAACCGGCGGTGGCGTTCCGCGTCTGGGCGGAGGCAACGGAGAAGATAAAGCCTCTTCCGCAATGTAAGCTGACTCCGAAGACAGTGGGGGCCGCTCGGGCAAAAATCGGCTCGGCAAGATTGGCGGCGAAGTGGGTAGATGGCGCGAACCTCACATACGCGGTGGGGAATTCGGGCAGTCAATTACGATTGGAGTGGCGCCCGTTTTCGTTCTGAAATAGGTGATTACCCGCGTCAGGTTAGCCGGAAGGAATACGTGCCTAGGCTCATTGAAAAATTCGGGTCCTCTTAACATCAAAGGCGCTCCCCTAATGGTGGGTGGCCGGCGGCGGCGCGGATCTTGCGTATCCAGCCGTCTCGGACAAATGTCAAAGAGTTGCCAAACTCCTGACTGAAAAAGAGCCGGCGCCTCAGGATCTTACTCCTGAAGGGCGACACGGCCGGCGGGGCGAGCCGAATCCTCGGTGGCTTGTCAAGCGGCGGCGGCCCGTCTGGCCTGCTCAGCTTTCCAGTGCGATGGTGCTCTGTCGGGCCCTTTGGCCTTCCTTGCCTCCTGGCGGCGCTAACCGGCAGCGACTCGTGCGGCCAAGAGGGCTTCCTCCCGTTGTCGCTAACGCCGGGCGGCAGCGGTCCGTCTGTCCCACTCGGCTATCTCCTCTTGATGTTGATAAGGAGGGGTTCGCCCTCCCGGCCTGCACGATTATATCGGCTGAATGATGGTAGAAGGCGGCGACCCGTTCGGCCAGCTTTACCTCCCTACGGCGTTGGTGTGGGGCGGCGGCCCTCCCGGCCTGCACGGTCCCCTATGCTGGACGATGGCAAGAGGCGGCGGCCCGTCCTGCCAGCTCTATTTCTAAGCATGAAGCTTACGCAAGAGGTTGGCGTCGCTCGGTGGCGCGCCGGCTGCACTCTACGGTGCAGCGGCGTCAACCCGTTCACTTGCTGCGCTGCTCCTCTTCTCTGCCTGGACAGGCGGCTCGCTGCGCCCGGCGGCGGCGAGTGCGCCCGTTTTTTCGTGTATCCACAACACCCTCTGTTTTTTTTCTTAAATCTCCCACGATGAACGGTAAAGGCTCCAGTCCTGATGACGGCTCGTTGATCTTCTGGACTCAGCGACAAAAAAAAGAAGGAAAAAGTCGAGAAAAGTTAAAGGAAAAAAAACATTACGAATCAACAGAAGGGTGATTAGAAGCCTAAGTGCGGTACTGAAGATTAACTGCAACGACTGCAATGTAAGGTATTTGACGTTTATTTGTCTAGGTCCCCCGAAGACAAAGCGGCGCGGCTGCACATCGGCAAAATTCGAAAACGAACTGAAAACTACGAGTCTCTCTCGACTCTCGCTAGCTGAGCAAGGAGTTCCCGTGGCAATGGGGACAGCGTTCGAGCCCGCCGGTTGGCTGCGAGAGCGAGAACGGAGTCGCGACCAAGCGGTGGGGGTCGTTAACCGGTCCCTTTCCTCGGCCTCCGCGCGTCGACTCTACTGTAACTTAACTCTAATGGAAAATGGAAAAACTTTAATTACAATTTGAAAATATTAATTATCATCTAAAAATTATAAAAATTAAATTCTAAGCTCGTTTGTAACCCAGCTTTATTTTCTCGAAGGAACCAGAAAGCTGGACGAAATAGGAAGGTACTTCGGCTTTATTTGTTTGTAATTACGATGAACAATTGGTCAATAAATTATGCATATGTTTTTGCTTGAATTTCCGAACAACGCTCCTTGCCCCGTCCGATATCTACTTATTATTATTCTGAAAATTTAAGAAAACTATAATTAATTAGAATTTAAGAGTCTAATCTAATTTCTGCTTATTAATTTAATTGTTTGATTAATGTACGCGTACACACTAGTCCGTGGGTACACGTACGTCAATCCTAATGCTTATGTTCGATATTATCAAATAAAATCCAGGAAGAATTTGTTTCCATTTGTTAAATTTTACCGGGTTTTTCTGTTTTCTCATATTTAATTTATCCTCTTAATTTTTCAATATCCCCTCGTGAAAATTATTAATAAATTTTGTAGGTAAAATGAACATTTCTGTGATGTATTTCATTCACAGAAATGTTCATTCAAAAAGTCCGCTGGTTGAGATTGCTGGCGGCTCTTGCACAGTGTTTCAGAAAGAAAGGGAGAGAAAGATAGAAAGAGAAGGTAGATAGCAAAGGAAAAGAGAGGTGCGTGCATATGAGTGAAAGAGAAGGACGCTGGTGTACGTGCCCGGCCGGCCGTCGATGTTGTCGGTCCGAACGTAAACACGACCGAAGCACGTGCTAACCGGCTGTTAGCGTTAGGCCAGGGAATTCTTCAGCTATTAGAAAGAACCTGTTCAATGCGATGACACTTGAGGTGAGCAAACTCGTCGCTTAGTAAATCCATGAAATCGGTACTCGGTCACGTAGGACCTTCACTCAAATTGCTTTTTCAGAAAACTTGAGTGGACATCACGCAGGCTAGTACTAGAGTTCACGGGTTTTCAATTTATGTATTTTGACACATAACAAAATTATTCAGAGCTTCAAATTTAAATGGCGTTTCTCAATCTGAGAGCTGTTGGAAAAATACAATTGGCAAACAAAATAAGTGTATTTTTGGACAACGCAAAAGAAGATGCGATTGAATAAAATATAATTAGATTCACCAATAACAAAGCTCTTGGACTTATTGAAGACGCCAAACTATCGAAACATCAAAACGAGATTATTTGATTGCAAACAAAGGCTAAAAATGGCGACATTTATGTCCTGTATCAGAAGCTCTCAGAAGTGAAAAAAATGTTATCCTTCTGCCTTTTCATTTATTGTTTTCGATAAGAATATTACTATTAAATTAAAGACACTACTAGATCACACATTGAAACGTTTACTGCAGATTCCGAGTATTAAAACCCCAATAATTGAGGAACATGTCAAATCAATAACACTTTTCTTAAAGTACGGTTCTGATAGGGCTTCAGACCGAAGTGCATACAAACAAAAGCTTCCAGATGGTATGCAATCCGATAATCTAAGGAAAATTAGGAGAAGAAACGATTTCTTTCTGTCTTTAAATGTCTACACTGGGCACTTGTTTATATAATTTGTTTATAATATCAATACAAAATTTCAAATGATAATATTCTGTCACTGAACATGTCTAGCCACATAATTTGAGGAAAATTAATAAAAAATATCAAATAATAATTTTTCATGATTAAACATCATTGGTGATATGATTTAAGGAAGATTGAGAGAAAAACTATTTCTATCTTCCTTTAAATGTCCATACTAGGCATTTGTTTATATAATTTGTTCATAAAATTATTAAAAATATCGGATGACAAATTTTTATAACCAAGTATTATTAATTTGATGAAAGCAAGTAATTTTATTGCAAAAATTTGCTTTGCAAACGAAAAATCCATTGTGCAGACTATTTGTTAAGTTAATTTGTTTAGAACAATTAACCTGATCATGTCATAATTTTTTTTTTTGCTTTTAGCTTACCCTGCGCATAATGTCTGGCAATTCTGTTCACACAAAAAATTTTTTTACGAAGATAAACAAAGAAACGATAAAATCGACTTTCTCTTCACTCTTTGCATTAATATAGTAGTTTAAATAAAAAAAATACAAAATCAGGTCACTTAAATCTCTTTAAAATTTAATGCTGAAGTTTTTAACAAAAAATCTAAAATCGGTTGAGAATTGCTAGCTACAAGTTATGTTGAACCTCGTTTTTTGATTTCATCTCACTTTGCAATGGTCCGGTTACTTCAACTCCGAAAAGTGAGAAAAGATGGGCGCGGCCTGTGCATATGAATACCGGAAAGCAGATGAAGGAAAATACTAGGTGCGCTTGTCTTGAGGCGGTCCTTATGTAACCGACTATAGAATCGAGCTACTAAAAAAAACTCAAGGTCATCAAAGGTAAGTTCCAGCTAAACTCAAGGGTGTCTGGAAGGCGAGAAATAAAGATGTCCTCATCAAGGTAGATGGCTTTGTAAATAGCAAGACTAAACTGTCCTCCGCCATCAGGGAGGCTCTTAGAGATAGGAAGACGTGCACCAGCTCGTTCCTTGCATCAAATCGAGGAAAAACAGGTACGAAGCGCTGTGAGGAGATACTTCGGAGCGAGCCTTGCCGAAGAGAAGAGAGAGCTTCGGTGCAACCATCTACCGGGGATAAAGAATTGTCCTTCGTTAAGGAAGGCCGCTCCATCGAGGAAGCCACAAAAACATCAGCGGTAGCTGATCAAGCCCAACCGAGATGTGGAAGGCCAACGAATGCGCTGCGCGAAGCCGTTGCGCTGCTAAGGACGATGCGTATGTCTTTATAGGGCGGGAGAGGTGACGAAGGCCAGGTCGGCATAAACAGCAGGACGCCAAAGCACGGCGTAGCGAGCCTATAGGCATGGCCCTAAAATAATGTGAGAATGGTTCCAGGGTCATTGTATGGCTAGAAAAGGAAGGTGAGTTTAGTGAATATTACCGGTTTTTAAGTCGAGTCCCACACTTAGTGCGTCAATGCATTTTTACCTCCTCCAGAAAAACATAAATATTAAATTATATTTCAATGGTAGCCATATTGACTCCGCCACCTTCAACTCACTGTTTTATTGTTTGAAATGGAAAAGAGCACCATGAAGACCCTTGTATACCAAGCTTATTAAATGTCAAGCCACAAGCTTCTGAAATATGTGTGGAGAATATGTGTACATGCATCCCGTCGTTACGGGGTAAAATAACATAAACTCCGCTCCTTCTATCTATATTTCCAGTAGCTCACGATAAAATAAATGTCACGCTCCTCCATAAAGTAGATTAAAAAAAAAAAAATTATGCGTATACAGTTTACACTCGCAGGCCAAAAGTGGCCCTATTTCAACATTCCCCTTTATTGAAATAATGAATTTTCCAGGATAGCTGAGAATAAAATTTAATGCAAAATAAGGAACAAATATTTTATATTTTAATATCTGAATAAGAAATCCCAGGCCAAGTTACATAAATAAATGTATATACATTTGATGAAATAGTGTTGCATAATGTAGAAAAGTTCGCAGTTTTGACAAAATCGAGTGCGAAGCACGAGTTGCGTGATGAGAATGTGTTTGTTAAAGATAAAAGGGTCTTAACAAAAAAAATTCGCAATCACCAAGTGACAGTTTTAGATGCTTTATCCTCTAATGTTAAAAGGTCTATACACAACTGTGGGGGAAGAACAAAGACCGAGCGCGAAACGGGAGAATCAACAGTCGCACACCGTAGGCGCGCTTAAAGTTGCGAGCCACACGCGCATTTTTGTCTGCATTTCAACTTTTTCTTCAGCATAATTTATGTAGCTGTACCCGCAAACGTAGTTGGAAAAAATCTTTCACTATACTCACGGTAGCATAATTATTCTAGTTTTGAATATAATAATTTTGTAGATGTGAAACGAACCATTGTATTTCGACGCCTGTTTTAAATAAGATGTTCGTTCCAAATCTGCTTGCAAAAGATGTTCGTTAAGAGTTTGTTTGGAAAAGGTGTTGGTTCCGAATCTGCTCTGAAAAGGATTTGATTCGGAGTTTTTTCGAAAAATGCATTTGTTCGGCGAAGAATTTTATTCTTAAAATTTTGTAGTGGTACCACTGACGCAGGAGAGCGAACTTTTTAAAAAATGAACTCTCCCTTTTTTCCTAAAATATCTTTTCTGTGAATCTAAAAAGCTAAGTCAAATTTAATTTTTCTGATTTAATTAAACTGAACGATAAATACCAGTTAAAATGCACGATAAAGTTATTTCCAAAATAATATGAATCGGGATTAATATTGTTAATTTTTAAAAATATGTAATTAATAATTTTTTTGTAAATAAAAAGTAAAATATTGGACAGTATAATATAATAAATTTTAGAAGTTAATCAAATTAATAAAATTTAACTTAATTTCTTTCAAATGAAACAAGTTGTCTCTAAAGTTCTTAAGTGAAAATCCAAAGGCTACAACTTGAATTTCTTTCTAAATCTCAAAAAATTCTTCAACAATCACGTTTAAAAACAATGTAAACGTAAGTGGGAAACTTGCGTCAGTTGGAAATATCTTCGCAAATTCGTTAGAAAGATTTAGTCGGAACTGAGCTTGTATCGAATTTGCTTATCTGCACTGATGTACTCAAAGAGCACTCCGAACCTGCTCCGTAGCAGATTCAAGTGTTAGATTTGACAACACTGCTGTCGCATGGACTGTGGTTCGTTTTAGGTATTCGGTTTGACAATGCTGGACCAGGTACAAAAGACAATCGCACTCGTCTTACCTGCTTCTTACCTAGGTAGTGAAGTAACAGGGAAGTAACAGGGAAAATAAAGTTGCACTGACACTTTTGACGGTTCAAGTTTGGAAATTGAAACGGCGCATTTTTGTATTTGGTTTGTCATGGCGGGAGCAAACGAGCAAAGTCGTCTTTGACTTATTGATAAACTTTCAAAAAGCTTAAGTCAAACTTCTAACTCTATAAGAATATTCAAAAAATCCCGAAAACTACTTGTACCACTTTTACCTGAACGAATTTCGAGTGCCTCTACACGAAACACTAAAGAAATTTAAAAATTTGAAATAGTCACCCAAGGCACGTTCGGAAAACCCCAAATTAAATTCTTCACCTTATAGTTATATTCTATAACTTCTAAAAACCACCCCTACTACTTTTATTTAAACACATTTCAAGTGCCTCTACGCTAAACATTTGAAAAATTTTGAAATTTGAAATAATCACCCAAGTCACATTTGAAAACCCCAGGTTAAATTCCCAACCCCATATCATCATTTAACAGCCCCCAAAAATTAACCCTACCAATAACATGTGAACGAATTCCGAGTATCTCCATGCAAGACACTCAAAAAAATTAGGAATTTGAAATAGTCATCCAAGTCACGTGCAGAAAAACCCAAGATGAACTCCCAACCCATATTAATATTCAGGAACCCTAAAAAACCACGCATGAAACTTTTACCTAAACAAATTCCGAATTCCTCCACGCAAAGCAGAAAGAAAATGTAGAAATTTTAAGTAATTATCCAAGTCATGTTCGAAAACCCCAAGTTATATTCGGGGTTGTTGAATATCATTATGGGGTTCTAAATATAGCTTGGAGTTTTCTGAAAGGTACTTGCGTGATTATTCGCAGGTTGTTGAATATTACTATAAGGTCAAGAATCTAATTTAAGATTTTTTGCAGGTGCCCGGGGTGTGCTGACAAAGGCTACTGAATCATTTTCTAAAAGCTAATACCTATTCAATTCACCCTTGTTTTCCAGAATAATTCTTAAAACCTGTGTAACGAGAAGGGTTTTTTGGAGTTCTTAAAAACTCTGTAAGTGCAAACAGTGATGTCTGTTAAGTTAGCACAACCACTTTGTAATATTAAGTTTTTTAATATTAAATATTTTAGTGCTAATTTGGTGCTAATTTTGTACTGCTTTCAAAAATGTTGTGCTTTTTAATTTTTTTTGAAAAAATGTGTGGTTCGCGCTGGCCCAGCGTTAAGCTCGCATGACAGTACATGAAATGATGCAAAATTCTCATTCTTTAATGTTGCATAATTGAATGTGCACACCGTAAAAGTCAGTGGGGTGAAACTCTCATGTTAAACAGTGGAATAGCGTTTGAGCACCACCTATATTTGAAAACCTGAAGGATCAGGCATAGCTATTGTCATCCAAAAATATTTAGACCACAAATATTGCTATTACTTAATTTTCTTACAAATAAATACGTTATTTATTTGACGCAGAACTATTATATTCTATTAGTAAAGTATTAAGAAATCACAAGTAATAGCGTAAAATGTAAGCATAATGGCAAAAGTTGAAATTTAATAGTTATTTTTTTACAAAAAGTTCAAATCTGCGTCTCTTATTAGAGTGTTTCTGCGCGCACCCAGGATTTCCGTGTTTCATGGCTGTGCGTGTGTATGCCCTATTGTGGTTCTCTCTCCCAATTCTTGGAGGATTTCAAGGCCATTTTTTGTATGCAGAGATCCTACTCCATACTACTTCCTGATGGTTTCATAAATGTACACAACTATCAGCGCCTCAAAAATATAAAAACCGTTTCCTTCCGCTTCAAACGACATACCCGAAAGGCTTATCTCAGTTTCAAACCACTGGTGAAACTCAAGAAATAGTGTTAAATTTCCATGCCTCCATATAGCATAAGTTGGTGCTAAATTAATGGCTTTCCAAACACATTAAAGGTAAATGTTCAAAATGAACCCTTGACAGCAAAAATCTAAACTTAAACAAAAATAAGACATTTCAACATTTCATTTAATCAATGTATATCCAGACTTTGCGCTTTTTTGGTTTCACTATATTTTAGGTAAAAGACTTGAAAATGAATCCTCAAGCAGTACCCTCACACGAAAATTACATATTTAGCGTACATTTCATGACCAGGCTGAATCCGTTGGAAACGAGGTAGGTTCTACACTTGAAGTTTTGATACGTATTTTTCCGATTTTTGAAAAAAATGTTCTTTGAAGATATGCGTCTTTCAAATTTGTTGTGCTATGTTTAAAAAAAAATTTTTTTTGCCTCTATAACTTTTTACCTCATTGAATGTATTTTTAATTTCTTTTCAGTTTCTGGTATAATTTGTCGTCTTTGTTACAAATTCTAAAAATATCGAAAATCGATTTTCTGACAAAAATTATATTTTTTGCAAATTTTTTGTCGACACGTATTTTCCTTTCCTTATATAATCCGAAACAGTAAAAAATTACGGGATTAATAAAAAATTAGGGGTTTGCCAAATAATCTTTTATACTTTTTGTAATATGTGCAAAAGGTATTTGTTTTACAACGTTTTTAGATGTAAACTGTTTGGTCTTAAAATTTTTTGTATTTGTTATTAATTGCGAGAAAAATGAGAAAAGTCGATTTTATGCAAAAAGAAATTCTCTTGTTTACAAAAGTTTTGTGTTTCTCATAAAACTCACAGGATGTCACCCATATAGAAGGAAGAAATTAACAAAAAATGGGCAAAAAATATAAATGTCAAAAGAGACTAGAGTTATAGGGGCTGAATGAAAAATTAAAAATACGTATCGCCTAATTTCCTCTAAAAAACAACATATTTTTTTCTTAAAATATTTTGCAACTTTAAAAAGGGGAAGGTCTGAGTTGGTGTCTTTTGCTTTGAATTATACTTTTGTAAAGAAAGGTCATGGCCCCAAAGTGAAGTTGTGAAGTTCCTAGTTCGGTTTGAGCGCAGAGGCTGCGCGCTCGATTCTCGCCGCCTGTATTTTTTTATTTTTATTTTTTGCATTATAATTATTTAAATGTTTATTATATTTGATTTCCTCGTTGAATTTCTGTCAATTACGCGATCAAAAATATTTAATATGCTTGTTTCCGATAAAAAACTCACATTTTTAGAGTTTTTTTATTAAGGAGAAGGTAACTTTCATAAATTTTATAAATGTAATCATTCACTTGAAATTGATGCAGGAAAAATATAGAATAAGAATATATTTCAAACAATTATATTTTAAATAAGATGTGAAATTTCGATCATATAGATAAATATTTTAAAATGAGAATATAAGCGAAAATTTTTTTGTAAACAGTTTTATTTCGAATAAAATATCATGAATCACAATAAGAAAAATATCGTGAAAAAAATCTGCCTGCTACGTCCGCTGCTCGTTTCGCTCGTAAGTTTAAGCACGCCTAGAGCGCGCGACGGTTGCTTCTCGCGCTTCACGTTTGATAATATACTTATCTCGCACTTTACGCTCGGTCTTTTTACTTTCCCCACATTTGTGCACAGACCTTTTTAAATTAAAGGTTAAAACATTAACAACAGTAATTTGTTGATTCTGAATGCTCTTTTTTTAAAGCCCCTTTGGCTTTCCCAAAAACCACATTGCCCAAAAACGTCTGCTTTATGCCACAATTAATGGCTTATTTAGGGCTCATTTAATACCCAAAAGTTGAATGTAGGCCTCTGCATTTTTTTTTAATGCATGGTACTGCCAGCTTTACGTAAAGCTAGCAGTACCATAGTAGAAACATTTGTTTTATAAACTTTTTTCTTTTGCAGGAATTAAGGGCTCATTTAGGACCCTTGCATGACGCTTAGCGCAACTTTTCAAAAACAACCCCTACCACAGAAAAACTACCCTAAAAAATAAATATGCGCGAATCATAAAAGTAAGTACTTTAGAATAGCAGGCTCATTTCAGGCTCTCCAACTCCCCAAAAATTATTTTTTCAAAACCACCCCATAACACTGGAAAACTACCCTTCACTCAAAAGTTCTAATTAGGTTCACTAAATATGCACTAATCATAAAAGTAAGTACATAATAATTAAAGGCTCATTTACGGCTTTTGCAGGACCCCTGGCGAATTGTTTAAAAAACAACTCCTACCAAAGAAAAACTGGCCTAAAAAATTCAAATGCACCAATCATAAAAGTTAGTGCATCAGAATTGAGGGCTCATTTTAGGCTCTCTAACGCTTCAAACATCAATATTCAAGAGCCATCCCTAAACAATGGAAAACTACCCGTTGTATAAAAGTGCTGATTAGGTGCACTAATTATGCATTTATCATAAAAGTAAGTACTTTGAATTTAGGGCTCTTGCAGCACCTTTATCGCAGTTTTTCGAAAACAACCCCTACTGCAGAAAAACTACCCTAAAAATAAATATGCACTAATCATAAAAGTAAGTACATCAAAATTGACGGCTTATTTTTGTCTTTACAACGCTACCAAAATCCATTTTTCAAAACCACTCCTTAACACTGGAAGACTACCTGTTACCAAAAAGTGATAATCAAGTGCACTTAATATGCACTAATCATAAAAGTAATTACATCAGAATTGAAGGCTCATTTTAGTCTTGTGCAGGATCCCTGGTGCAATTTAAAAAAAAAAACTCCTACCACAGAAAACTACCCTAAAAATAAATATTCACTAATCATAAAAGTAACTACATCAAAATTAAGGGCTTATTTTAGGCTCTCCAACTCCCCCATATTTGATTTTCTAAACCACCCCTTAACACTGTGAGACTACCCTTTACACAAAAGTGCTGATTAGGTGTACTAAATATGCACTAATCATAAAAGTAAGTACATCAGAATTAAGTGATCATATAGGGCTTGTGCAGAACCCATGACGCAATTTTTTAAAAACAACCCTCACAACAGGAAAACTACTCTAAACAGTAAATATACTCTAATCATAAATGTGAGTTCATCAAAATTAAAGGGTCATTTCAGGCTCTCCAAGTCCCGCAGAATCAATTTTACAGACCTACCCCTCACCCCTTTAGAACTTCCTCTCACCCAAACGTACTTATTAGGTGCACTAAATATGCACTTATAATAAAAGTAAGTACATTAGAATAGAGGACTTATTTATAGCTCTTGCATGGACCGTGGCGCAATTTTTCAAAAACAACTACTACTACAAAAATGCTACACTAAAAATAAATATGCCCTAATCATAAAAGTAAGTAAAAGTATGTGAGTAATGAAGTCTAAAATTTTCTGGAAACCACCTTTAACACTCAAAAACTACTCCGTGAGAGAATGTGATAATAATCTGAGAAGGAAGTATATCAGCAAAGTTTGATTTTCTCAGACCGTGCCCAAACTGTGTTTGCCCTGTGGCGGAATTAGGGGTTACTTAGGGCTTATTCAATATCCAAAAGCCAAATTTTTGGCTCAGCATTTTTTTTCAAAAAAGTACATGGCACTGACAGCCTTAACGTAATGCTAACAGTGCCATGGTAAAAATACCTCTTACATTTACTTTTTCTTTTGCAAGAATTGAGCCTTCATTTATGGCTCTCACATGACCCCCGACGCAATTTTTCAAAAATATCCTAGAAGAACTATTTAAAGATCAATATTTACCAATTATGAAAGTGATTAAATTTAAACTAAGGGCTCTTTTTAGGCTCTCTAACGCTCCTAATATTAATTTTACAAAAAGCATCCCTTGAGGGGATTTTTGGGACTAAGGAAACGAGAATTAAGTTTTAGGACGAACGGTCAGATGTTTTTGTCTAATTTTTTGCAAATGTCATCTACATATAACTTTTTGTCGTTCAGAGTGGTAATTAGTAATTCCTAAAAATTCTTAAATTAGGCATAGTAATTCGAATAATAAGGCTTACTAAATGAAGTATCAATTTTCTGCTGAAGATTGTGTGAAATACTTACTAAAGTAAATACTAAACGACTTCTCTAGATTTAGGAGTACTATGCCTGTTTAGATGTAGAGCATTTTAATCCGTTAGTAGATAAAACTTATTATTTTCACCTTGTGCACTTAAATTTCAAATAATGCATATTTTAATGAGATTAAAATGTACTTAAATCAAAGGTAAAATAGGTTTCAAAATGTGAGTAGTAAATATTCTATCCTCATGTAAACGGACATTTTTCAGTTCAAACAAAAAAATGCTAAAAAATCAAATCAGAAAGCAACGTTTATTATAAGAAAGCGATTTTTGTTTCTGCTAGAGGCAACTGTCTCGCGAATCACAGATTTTCATACCTTTCAATCAGGTAAATTGAGGTATCAATTCCGTTTATTTTTATTTCAGTAAGGCCTTTTCAATCTTGATATAATTTTAACATGAACTGTTAAATGAATGATTATTCATAGTTTCAAAATCTGTGTCAACATTATTCCCATTCAATTAGCGTTTTCTTCACACTTGTAAGATATTCACTAAAGCTAATTGTTTTTTAACGATTTCATAATATGATCCATTGATAATAATAGTCAAAACAAATTATGCTGCAAATTCCTATTTGATAAGGAAGATATCTTTTGAGTTTT
>JAUELO010375716.1:0-14532 GCA_032357855.1 Amphibolips quercusostensackenii | reverse complement strand
CCTGATTGCACTCTAGAGATTTAACAATCGGAATCTGTTACAACTTGCGAAATGTTGTACCTAGGGAGGTGTTTTTGCCCATTACATTTCCGCCTTTTAGGCCAGTCAACGAAGCCTAAAAGAGGGTGCTCAAATGGAAAAAAATGTATAGCAAGTTACATAGTTGTTAAAACCCTTTCTTAGGGGGTCTTGAAACACCTCCAAAAATTCAGTAAATTTGGGGGGAGATCGCGAGCCGCCATCTTGCAACATGGCGGTTTATTTCACGTTTTTGGATTTTCCTTGGAAACGGTTGTTTTTAGCGCGAAAATAGTCATATAATAAAACATTTTTTGGAAGTTCTTTCGTTTTGCATTTGCGAGCGATTATCTCATTCAAAACGAGTGTAGTTTATTGTTTCGAGCATAGCTAAAGGTATTCTATCGTGCAATACGAATAATTTTGATGTCGCTATATTATTTATTTAGCACTGCAAATTATTTTGACCATTTTCAACACTTAATTTGAGGAAGTTGCTTTCATTTCTCGAAGTAGGGACCTTTTTATGTACTTTCTTCATGTCTTAACAACGCATCTGCAAATTTTCAGAATTCTCAAACAATTTCTTGTTATTAAAAACGGCCTTTTTCTAGACCTATGTCAAAATTGTCGGAAAATCCGAGTTGAGCCTGAAAGTAAAGTAATAACGATGAATTTACTGCAGGCCCACTTTTTTCTTCAAACGATAGAAAACATAATGCCACCATTGTAAATAATCTTAACTCCTTCCATATGCTTGACGCCCTTCAAGATGAATTTCCCAGGGAACAAATAGAGCACGGGCACGTAGCCAGAAGCGACTATCGACGTCCCTCTTTTACCAAAGCAAAGACGTGAGTGCAAGCGAGAAATTAACTAGCTTTCCTACAGTCAGGCACAGTACTTTTCTTTGTAAAAGAATATTTTTCGACAATATTTTACGTCTATTAAACGCGTTTTTTGTATCAGCAAAAAATTATATCATTACTGATTTTTGCAAGAAGCATTCCAAAGGTGCTCTAATGGTCCTATAAAAATTCAGTAATGGACAGAATTAAGTTAAGCTGACAATGAAGCTCTAAAGTGAAACTAAACTTTTGGCTGTGTATAGATGTCCGGTGCCTGGTGCTAGGTTGGTATCCGGTAGATTGCTCTGATATGTTACACGGTAGTGGGCGGGATCTGACAGACAGCAGCATCGACGGCATCCGACTTACAGTATATTTCTTATTTTCTTGAGACGTGTACGTGGCTTAACCTCAAAGTGAAGTACATAATTTGGAAGGAGAATATAAGTGTAACTTTTTTACACACTTTAATATGTAATTGTTTATTGAAAAAGAGTTATTTGGTGTTTCCGGTTTAATCTTTCCTTGTACATTTATTTTATCATTCTCTTGTACTAAGACAAGGCTTTCACCTCAAAGTGAAGTATATAATTTGGAAGCAGAATATAAGTGTAACTTTTTTTACACACTTGAATATGTGGTTATTAATCGAAAAGGAGTTATTTGCTGTTTTCGATTTCATATTTCCTTGTACATTTACTTTATCATTCTTTTAATACTAAGAAGACAAGGCATAACCTCAAAGTGAAGTACATAATTTGGAAGGATAATATAAGTGTAACTTTTTTTATGCACTTGAATATGTAGTTGTTGCTTGAAAATGATTTATTTGGTGTTTCCGGTTTCATCTTTTCTTGCACATTTACTTTATCATTCTTTCATTACTAAGAAGACAAGGTATAACCTCAAAGTGACGTGCAGAAGCGGTGGAGCCTTTTTATTCTAGGAGGAGGCAGGGTCATAGACTCATAATTTCGAATGGTTCAATTTGCACATAGTATAATAATATTATGTTATGTAAAAATTGTACATAAATGATAAATAAACAATAAATAATAAATATAGATTTAAATGATTTTCCAAAGGTTTTACAAAGATTTAAAAAATTTAGACAAGATTTCAGATAGATTAAAATTTTTTCACAAAGATTTCAATGATTCCCCAAAGGTTTTTAAGATTTCACAAAGATTTTAAATATTTAGCAAACATTTGGGATATATTTGAAAGATTTCACAAAGACTTGAATAATTTTCCAAAAATTGCAATAATTTCCCAAAAATTTCAATAATTTCACAAATAGTACCAAACATTTTGAATATTTCTCAAAGATTTCAATGATTTCGCAAAGATTTCACTGTTTTCCCAAATATTTCAAAGAGGTCACAAAGATTTAAGATATTTCGTAAATATTTAAGATAAATTTCAAAGATTTCCCAAAGATTTAAATTATTTCTCAAAGATTTCACATAGACTTTAAGGGTTTCATAAAGATTTTTTATAGATTTAAACAATTTTTCAAAGATTTTAATGATTTCCTAAAGATTTCATAAAGACTCGAAAGATTTCACGAAGACTTCAATGATTTCGCAAAGGTTTTAATAATTTAACAAATATTATTAAATATGTAATTGAAAAATATTTACAATATTTCACAAAGACTTCTATGATTTTTCAAAGATTTCAGAAAGATTTAAAATATTTTGTAAATATTTTAGATAGATTTCAATAATTTTACAAAGATTCCAATGATTTCCAAAATATTTCAATTATTTCACAAAGATTTCGGAATTTGTTTATACCTGTAAGAACGTGGAAGTGTCAGGGGATTTTTTTTTAAAGTTATGGAGTTTTTTCGAGAGCATGGCTAATTCAAAAAGAATTGCAATATGAAATTGAATAAATATGATTATTTATTTCTAAAAGTAGCAACGAAATTTCAAAAGCTTTGCTTAGCTGGACAAACACGGGCTCGACTGTATAACTTCAATCTAATAATGCTCTTGACGATTTCAATACTAGTGACTTAGATGTAACTGCAGACGAAATATTTCAAGTACCTTCCACATCTCAATCTGACAACAAAATCGCATTATCGTAATATTTTGTTTCGCTTGTATTCTGTTCAGTATAATCCTATTTAAAGACCTAACTGTATCGTCATTTGTCAATCCAGAACAAGGTTTTAACGACTAGCGACATTGAAATCCAAGGATTCCTGAGCATGAGAACTCATCACTGCACCGTGAAAATTGTATTAAATGGAAAGCACTGGAAAAAATTGAGGTTAAATTCATTCACTGATGCGTCTTTTCAAATCGGAATTGATATAGAAAAGGAAAAATCGCGGTAAATTCGAAGGGTACACATTAGTGTCACTCTATTTTGTGCTGAAAACAATTTAGCTCTACGAGAAACTGCTGAAAGAATTGGTGAACAGGGTTCAGGAATATTTTTAAGCGCTATTAACTTGATAACGAATTTTAATCCGGAATCAAAATCACATATTAAATCTCGTAGAAAGGGAAGCGTGACTTATTTCTCTCCATTAATTCAAAACTAAATCATTGAGTTAATGGGGAGTGCTGTTGGAAAAAAAATTCTTGACGAAGTGAAGTCCGCCAAATATTATTCTATTCTTTTTGACTGTACTCCAGATTTTTCACATAAGTAACACATGTCCCAAATTTCAAGATATATGAGAGTTGTTAATGGGAAGGTTACCATAGAGGAACGTTTTATTGACTTTATTATCTCTCACGAAAAAACTGGCGACAGATTAGCAAACGAAATTATCAAAAATTTGGAGGCGGGTGGTCTCAACATTAAGAACATCAGAGGACAGGGCTATGATAATGGAAGTATTATGATCGGAAAATACAACGGTGTCCAAGCTAAAATTCAAGAAATGAACGAACATGCTCAATTTGTCCTATGTTCGGCACATAGTTTAAACCTTGCAGGAATTCGTGCTGTCAATGTTTCACCGGATATGATAACGTTTTTCGGTATTGTTCAAAGACTATTTACTTTTTTTACTAGGTGACCAATTTGTTAGGAAGTTTTGATGCAACATATTGATGTATCTTTAAAATGTCACGCGGACACTAGGTGGTCGACTAAATCAAGAACAGTGAAGAACTTAAACACACAACTCCCACAAGTTGTCACTGCATTAAATATTTTGGCTTCTAATAAGTATATTGACAAAATTAATCGATCAATTACAATACAACAATGTCACGGTAGACAGAGCATCCAAAATGGTAAAAGCACTGACAAAACATATTCAAAACATCCGAGATGAAGATTTTGAGAAAAAAGTCTTCGATGTAGCGGCAAATGTAGCTACAACCGTTGAAATTAAAAATGATTTTCCTCAGAAAACAAGACAATGTGTCAAAAGACAAAATATGGATGATAATGTGGACGCAGGTTACAACATGACACCAAAACAACAATATAAAAATGGAATGTTTAAAGTAATCGACACTTTATAATAACTCACTTTAAATGGAGATTTGAGAAGCTGAACCTTATCGCGATAGATTTCGGATTACTGCCAACTTGCGGCTTAAAGAATACTAAAACTGAAAGCCTGAGAAAACAAGCCAAAGATTTGCATATCAAGTAAGAAAACGACATACATCAGGCAGAATTTATCAGTGAATTCGATCTCGAGTGTTTCTATTTATTAGTATTTATTTTTATATGGTGCTTATTTTATGAGCACTTTGCTTCCTCATAGAGGAAGCATTAGTGATTTTTTAAATAATAGAAAAACTAAAGTTTTCATTTCGATCAACTTGAAAATAGAAATTTGAAAAAATTTCAAAATGACAAAATAATATAATAATTTTTTTTTAATATAATGCCAACTCAGGCAAATCAAATTTTGCATTTAAAATGGTAATTTTTTGAGTTGGAAAAGGGAAAGGGAAAATTCTGTCACACCCTATCCCTTTTCCAGCTGTATAATTTTTTTTACAAAAATTATCATAAATATTTTATTTGAAAATATATGGGGAAAAAAGCTTTTTTATTCATGCATCAGCTTTGATTTATGGTGATGAAAGAAATTATTCTGTTTAAAACAGATGTTTTAAATATTACGAATGAGCATAACTTCCTTATACTTCAAAAAAGTATATTAATATTATAAGTCAATCGGTTTTCCTCGATTCAAGGAATCTTTTCCGTTCTTGCATACATTTTAAATTACGTTAAAGAAAAAAAGTTGTACTATAAAAAACCATTTCTTCAAATATTATGCATTACCATAGTTTCCTTACTCTTCAATAAAATGTAGCAATATTATAAGTCAATCAATTTGTCTGGAATCAACACATCGTTTCTATTTTTATATTAACTTGAGATTATGAGAATAAGAAAATTTTTACTATGAAAATCGATTTTTAATATAATATAAATGACCATAACTTCCTTACTCTTTGATAAAATGTATTCAAATTTAGGTCCATCGCTTTGTCTTAAGCTAAGGAATCTTTTATATTCATGCATCAATTTTGAATTATGTTAATGAAAATGAGAATAAAAAAATGTTCACAATGAAAATCGATTATTAATGTGATACAAATAGCGATAACATACTTACTCTTTTATAAAATGTATCAATATTATAGGTCAATCTATTCGTCTTAAGCCAAGGAATCTTTTATGTTCTTGCATCAAATGTAAATTATGTTAGAGAAAAAAGTTTAACTATAAAATCCGATTGTTAAAGTAATATAAAGTACTGGAAAAAAATGCAATAAATATTTTTAGAAATTCTTCGGTCACTTTTAAGATATGAGCAATAAAAAAAGGACCTCCAAATTTCATTAATTTAGCTGCAACTGTTTTCAAGTTATCGTATTCAAAAAGTGTGACGTTAAAACACACACACACACGCGCTCGCACACGCGCGCACACACACACACATACCTGCACTACACATCCACACGCATTCACACACACATCCAGACATTTGTTTACAACATTGTATTAAGCATTTTTAAATAGACGAGTGTTCAATTGAATAAATTTGAAAATTTTCGAAAATGTCACTATTACAAAGCTTTCTCTATGAGGAAGCAAAATGTGTAGTACAAAGGTCTAAGCTATTGTCTGAATGTGTTTGTGTGTGTGTGGGAGGGTGTAGATGTGTGTGAATGTGTGTAAATGTGTGTGTGTGTGTGGATGTGTGTGTAAATGTGTGTAAATGTGTGTGTAAGTGTGTGTGTGTATGTGTGGATATCACACTTTTTTGTAAACACGATAACTTGAAAACGGTTGCAGATCAATTAATGAAATTCGGAGGTCTTATTTTTATCAATGATATCTTGAAACTGACCAAAGAATTTCTGAAAATATTATTTGCATTTTTTTAGCACCTTATATAACTTTAAAAATCGGTTTTTCATAGTAAAACTTTCTTCATTAACATAATTCAAATTTGATGCAACAAAATGAAAGATTCCTTGATTTGAGATGAATCGATTGACCTATAACATTAAAACATTTTATCAAAGTGCAAGGAAGTTATGGTCATTTATGTTATATTAAAAATCGATTTTCATAGTAAAAACTTTCTTATTCTTATAATTTAAAGTTGATATGAGAATAGAAAAGATGTATTGATTTGAGACAAATCGATTGACCAATAATGTTTATAAATTTTATTGAAGATTAAGAAAGCTATAGTAATATGGTAATAATGCATAAAATTTGAAAATACGGTTTTTTATAGTAAAACTTTCTTCATTAACATAATTCAAAATTGATGCTACAATATGAAAGATTTCTTGGCATAAGATGAATCGATTGACCTGCAATATTAAGCCATTTTATTAAAGAGTAAGGAAGTTATGGTCATTTATATTATTTTAGAAACCGATTTCTACAGTAAACATTTTTTCCAACGCATAATTTGAAGTTGATGTGAGAATAGGAAATATGTGTTGTTTCGAGACAAATTAATTGACCTTTAATGTTGATACATTTTATTGAAGATTGAGAAATTCATGGTTATACATAAAATTTAAAGATACGGTTTTTTATAGTAAAACTTTCTTTGTTAACATAATTAAAAATTAATACAAGAATATAAAAGATTCCTTATCTTGAGACGAATCGATTGACCTAAATATTAATAAATTTTATTAAAGAGTAAGGAAGTTATGGTCATTTATATTGTATTGAAACTCGATTTTCATAGTAAAAATTTTTTCAGACGCATAATTTTAAGTTGATGTGAGAATAGAAAAGATGCATTCATTCGAGACAAATCGATAGATGTATATTATTGATACATTGTATTGAAAAGAAAGAAAGCTATGGTAATGCATAATATTTGAAAAAACGGTTTTTCACAGTAAAATTTTGTTTATTAACATAACTTAAAATTAATGCAATAACGAAAAAGATTCCTTGATTCTAGGCAAATCGATTGACCTATAATATTAATACACTTTATTGAAGAGTAAGGAAGTTATGCTCATTAGTAATATCTGAAACATCTGTTGTAAACAGAAGAACTTTTTTCATGAACATAATTCTAAGTTGATGAATAAATAGAAAAGACTTTAAGATCATAAATTTTCAAATAAAATATTTGTAACAAATTTTTGTGAAAAACCATGAAGCTGGGAAAGGGATAGGGTGCGACAGAATTTACCTTTCCTTTTGGCAAAAAAATTAAAACTTGCACGAACATTTATTTCCCTAATTTTTTTGTAACTGATTTATTTAATTTTTGCTTCTTACCCATTTTTTGAAAAATTGTTTAATTTTGATAAATAATCGCTTCTTTTTCCTGGAAAGAAATTATTCACAACTCTACTACTTCCGGTTCTGAAAAAAAATTCCGTGGCTAAAATCCTTAAAACAGTGTTTTTTTACCAACAAATGTTTTCAGCAAATAACTCTATTGGAATATAAAATACCTATTTTAAAAATTAAAAACATCAGGGTTGTAGGAAATGTTTTTCCTAAAAAAAAGATCCATGTTTATTAAAATCCCACTATTTTTTAATAATTGGTAATAAGCTACAGTAGGAAAAAATTCAACAACAAAAATTATTGTCAATATATATTCATTTTTAATAATTTTTAGACTTTTTTAATAATATATTATCTTCATTTTGTCATGAGAAATAAATAATAATACAATTTCTATTCTCAAAACCATAGAAAACTTTCTGTTTTTACAGATCTGATTTTTCGTACAACTACTTTAATAGGAAATTTCGATTTTTTCAATGATAATTCTAGTAAAAGCAACCAGACTTCTGGTTAAGAGAACTAGAATTTTTTGTCAGTTTATATTTATATCGAAATTCTGATTTTTTAAGCAAAAGTTTTTTATTTAATGCGTACAATTAAAGGGTAGCATGCCATAAGGGCTTGACCCACATTTTCACAATTCTACAGAAGAGATATGAAAACTTCATAAACATAAAATTTTTAATTTAAAAGACATGAAAAAGCACTTTCGAGATAAATCAGTGCGAAACTAAACCCTAGAAAGTGTGATTGGAAAACGTTATTAAGTTCTAAAAAAGTGCAAAGAGAATTTTCTTCTTCGCTCGAAGTGTACGTTTCTTGAATTTTGGTTGATGATAACAAATCTAGTATTCAGTTTGAAAAAAAGGTGAAACTTTGCTTTTCAGACACTAAGTTACTGAATCGACACAAAAATTTTTATTCAACAAATATTATTTTGTTTGAAAAATAAATAGAAAAGGAAGATTTTTTTGAATTGAGTGCTGTGTTTCATAATTTTAAATGGTAATGAAAAATCTAATTTTTAACGAAAAAATTCAAATTTACCTTTTTTCAAAATCTTGTTTTTTTTTCTTTTTCGAGCCTATAATTTCATTTTCTCAAATTTTTAAATTAGATCATAATGGTATGATAACCTTTTAATAATGTTTTTTACTTTAATTAGTTCAATCACTAGAACAGGTTTGGAAAATAACGTTGTTACTATTTAAAAATTATCATCTTTTTTCTAAATTTAATGAAAAAATAGAATTCATTATACTTTTCTAAATGTATTTCATGAAACGCTCAAAGCATGACAAAAATTTGTTTTTTTTTTTAAATTTATTTTTGAAAATACAGGTTTTAGCCACGCAATGAATTACGAGTAAAAAAGGCATTTTCCTCTAAAAATGTGATATTTATAGCCTACATATAAAGGAAAAAAGTTTTTTTTTCGCCGCCCACATTTTCTACTGTAGGATCAATACGGGTGAATGTGATAACCGGGTTAGTATGACAAAGTAAAAACTTGTGATCAAAAATTCATTATTAACTTTATTCGTTATAAATTTTGAATAAAATCTCTGATCATATGTCGAAAAATGGATTGTCGTCATTAGGTACTGCTTTAATCAGTATTATTTTGAGCGAAACTGAAATGCTTTTAAAAAACTTGAATTCGTGATCGTGTCATCTAGTCCTTAAAATTTAATTTTCGCACATAAAATGTCTAAATTATAATAATTATTTATTATCCACATCAATATTAGAGATACAAGCATATCCGCTTTTTTTATTCCCTAAGTAGTAAACGTCGGATTGGGTCAGACGTGCATACATCTTTTTATTATTAGTCCTAATTGGTGTGTGTCAATGTTTATTATTTCACAAAATATATGACACGCATTTCTATTTTGTAATGAAACATCTCCTTTAAGTAGTAAAAGTAGGGTTTGGTTGGACAAATATATTTCCTAGACTGCAGGCCTCGCACTCCCCTACCATTAGCTATTTTTTGCTACTTTTTTCACACGAGGCCATTATTTTTCATCGACAGTATTTCACTTTTTTTGTACAAAAGAAAGCATGCTTCAAAATATATTTGCTGACAATATTTAACTTTATCACGAAGAAGAAAGCTTTCCTTCACATTTTCTTGTAAATTGTTGCTATAAAAATAGATCAAGAATAAAATGACTCAGAAAACCAAAACAACGTAGTTGATAAAGTTAAATTTGAGAGAAAAATAATAAACGATTCTTAACAAAAAAGTGAATAAACATAATTTATTAACATCAATAACACTGGAGATACAAAAATACTCATTTGTGTTTTGCCTTAAGTAGTCATAGAATGATTTAGTCGGACAAGCATGCCTTCTTCTATTATTAGCCTTGATTGCTACCTGTCAATTTTGATTATTCTACTAAGTAAATAAAAGGAATTTTTATTTCGTAATAAGACATCTCCTTTAAGTAGTAAAAGGGGGTTTTGTGTGACTGAAGTCCTCGCTCTCCCCTACTGTTTGATACATTTTCGCTCGAGGCTACTATTTGGCTACTTTTTCGGGGTTATACTACTTAAACCTACTTTTTCGGTCTAGTGCATGTAAAGACTTATTTTTCAGGTTGAATTGAGTGCAATGTACAGATATTTCTAAAATATTTACGTACTTTTTAAATTAAATAGTGAATTATCTATAACAGTTATACAAAAAAAGTTCTGATAAAAATTGTTTAACCAAAAATTTTGATCATTTCAATCTAAATTCCAGTAAAGAAAGATTTTTAGTTGAAATAAACATAATTTATTGTAATATTATATTTAACTTGACCTCATGATTATTCTGAAAAACTTGGCACAATATTATTGTTTCATAGTTCAATTACATCGAACAGGAAAACAAGTTCTCAAAATAACATTGTGCCCAACGAACATTTTTTTAATAAAATTTATTCGTTTATTTAAATAACCTTCATTAAACTACTTGTTAAGTTAAAGTATCATTTTTCTGTTAATAATATTAAAAAAATTTTAAAGATAAAATTAGACCCCAATGCTGGAAGCTTCACTTTCATTCCGACATTTTTCAGGGATGGTTTAAATCAAACATCTTAAAATTTAGGTATGCATTACGATAAAAAATTCATATATCATATTATTGTTTTTTAAATCATTACGATAAAAAATTAATATATCATATTATTGTTTCTTTAATCATTTAATAAAAAATAAGAAAAATATAGAAATTTTGTTTTTTAAGCACTATATGTTGGAAGTTTTTCTTCTAGTACAATTTTTATTTTGAGTGTTTAAGGTTTAGAGTTTTGGTATGTCGATGTACATTAAAAAATAAAATTTTCCATTTCATGGTATTGTTCTTTTGTTGTCAGTGTGTAAAAAATCAGAAAAATAAGAAATTTTTTTTTTATATCACCATGCTGCAAAATTTTTTTCAGTTAAATTGTCTTTGAAGATGGCTGAAATTTAAGGTCTTGGTATGAATATCTTCATTTTGAAAAAAATTTTATGTGTGAAAGGAATATTTTTTGTTATCGGGGTCAAAAAAGGAAAAAAATTAAAGCAATTTTTAATTTTTAGAATTTTATGTGCTTTAAGCTTTTCTCTTAAATCGATTTGTTCAAAGATGTCTCCAACTGAAGAACTTGACATGCAGACGTATATTAGAAAGAAATTTTTCTTTATTATAGTGATGTTTTTTATTATCAATGGTTATGGGAGAATGAGAAAATTCCGTTTTTTGAAAATTTTTAAGCTTTAGAAAAGTGAGAAAAAATAATTACTTTGCCTTTTTTAACACCACCTGATTTTGTGTGAGCATTTTTTATGTGCGCTCATTTTAGCTTACAGCTGGAAGCTAGTGTTTATTTAAGAACCAACATTTCATTTTTAGTAAGAAACAAATATTTTATGAATCAAATAAACGATATAAGATTAAATTTCTTTCAAAGGTATGTTTCAATAAAAATTAAATTAATTAAAAAATATATACTGCAAATGAAATTATTAGGACAGCAAATGCTGGTTCTGATGACCAAACCATGTTATGTATATTGTATACTAAAAGTAATTTAATTTTGAAACATGATTTGTAATTTTGTCATCCAGTATTCAAGTTTTATTTTATCTTTTCAAATAAAATATCTTAATTAAAATTATAATTTATTATTTACAACAGTACTGGAGATCCAAGTATACTGATTTTTGGTGTTGCTTAAGTAGTCACAGTATGATTTTGCAAGACAAACATGCCTTCTCGTATGATTGATTAGTAGGTATATTACTCTACTGAATTAATAAAAGGCATATTAATTTTTTTCAATAGGGTGTCCGCTCTATCTAAAAAACCTGGAATTTTCAGGACATTTTTATATACCTTGAAGACCCTTCAAATGTCAAGGAATTTTTTTAAAGTCAGAAAATTTTTTCAAAAGCTTTGTTAATTTTTTTTTAAATTGCAATATAAAGTTACATATTAATGATTCTTTATTTATAAAAGTAGCATCATAATGCTGTATATTATTATTTTGTTCAAAATTCTTTTTTTTTGTATGAAATTAATTTTTCTATCTAAAAATTTAACTATTCTGCTGTAAGTTAAAAGTTATTCGTTTTCATTTAAAAATTCAAAAATCTGGCTAAAAATTTATGTTTTTTTTGGAAAATCAAAATGCTTGCAATTTTTTTTAATTCAACTGTTTTTGATAGAAAAATTCAGTCTTTCTTGGTTCGTTTTTTATTTTGATAAAAAATTAATTTTTTAAAATTAAGTTTGAAATTTAACTATCACTTTAGTTGACTATTTCATCATTTAAACTACGAACTGATTCACCTTCTTTTGTAAATATCAAAATATAATCAAATAAAATAGTTTTAACTATTTAATTTTTGCTTGAGAAATTATTTTTGTTTTAGTTAAAACTTTCTCTTTTTCGGTAGAAATTACTCTTCTAGGTTACAAATTCATCTTTTTCGTAATAAATTTAATTATTCTAATTAAATATTTAGTATTTAAATTAAAAATTTATTTTTTTGATTCATAATTTAATTATTTCAATCAAAGATTTATCATTTTAGTCGAAAATGTAATAACTTAAAAAAAATTTTTTTTTTGTTAAATTTTTTTTTTTGCTGAAAATGTCATTAATATTTCAATCAATTATTGCGAAATTTTAGTTAAGTACTTATATTTTTCGTTAAACATTAATTTTTTAAACTAAAACTTTAACTATTTATTTTTTGGTGGAAAGTTTCTCTTCTTTAGTTAAAATTAATCTTCTTGGTTAAAAACTCATCTTTTTCGTCGAAAAGTCAACTATTTCACTTGAATATTCATCATATCAGTTGAAAAGTCATCTTTTTAAATAAAGATTTAACTATTTTAGTTGAAGATTCATCATTTTGGATGTGAATTTATTAGTATGGCTGGAAATTATCATTTTTTTTAACTTAAAATTTAACAATTTTATTTTTGGTTAAAAACTGAACCTTTTTAGTTTAAAAATCAAGTAATTGGTTAAAAATTTGCGTATTACAAAAAAATCATCTTTTTTGTAGAAAGTTATTCTTTTCGTTAAAAAAACAACTATTTAATTGAGAATTTATGTATTTTTTAAAAAAATTATCTTCTATTGGTCCAAAATTAATCTTTGTATTCAAAGATTAATTTCCTTTAAAAATTAATGTTTTTCGTTAAAAATTTATGTATCCTGATTAAATAGTTATCATTTTTGTTAAAAATTCATCATTAGTTAAAAATTTGTTTCTTTTTTGTAAAAAATTAATTTTTTTAAACTAAATTTTAACTTTTCTATTCTTGATTGAAAACTGAACTGTTTCAGTTTGAAAGTTAACTATTTGATTCAAATGAGCATTCTTTAGTTAAAAATTCAAGTATTTGGTTGAAAATTCATGTATTTTTTTAGAAAATCATCTTTTTTGGTAGAAAATTAATTTTTGTTTGAAGATTTTGTAAGGAATACGACCTATGACTTTTTTGTTTAAAAAATTTATCTCTTCTTGTACAAATTTAATCTTTTTTGATAAAAAATGCAGCTGCCTGGCGGCAAATTCATCTTTTTTGTTCAAAATTTAACTATTTTCGTAGAAAATTCAACTCTTTGGTTAAAAATTAAATTATTCATTTGGAAAATTAACTACTTAGTACACAATTGACTTTCTTAGTGAAAATTCATAGCAGCGGTTAGAAAATTATACAACTTTTTTGTGAAAAATTTATGCATTTTGTTAAAAATTCGTTTTTTTTGGTAGAAAATAATTTTTCTCTCTGAAAACTTGTTTTTTTTTTAATTCAACTATTTGGTAGAAGATTCATCTCTTTTGATCAAAAATTAGTTTCTTGGTGAAAATCTATTTTTGTAGGTAGAAAATTTAAATATTTGGTTAAAAATTAAAATACTTATTTGAAAAATTAACTACTTGGTTGAAATTCCCAATGTCGGGTAAAAAATTCTATTTTTTGTAAAAAATTCATTTATGTTGTTGATAAAATTTGTCTTCTTGGGTAAAAAATTAATCTAGACTTAACTATATTTTGTTCAAAATCCGTGTTTTTAGGTTTAATTTAACTGTTAGGAAATCCGTTTCTTTAAAATTAATTTTATAAAAAGAAATCGTCACTATAACAAAATTCAACTATTTGGTTAAAAGTTTACCTCTTCTGCTGAAAATTGCTTCCTGGATAAAACTTTATCCTTATAGGTTTAAAATTGAATTATTTTGTTGAGTTGTCATTTTTAGTCGAAAATCTAATTGTTTTGTTAAAAATTCGTCCTTCTAAATTAAACAATCGTCCTTTATGGTAGAAAAGTATATATATATATATATATTTTTTTTTTTTTTCAAATTCACTTTCTTTACTTTT